>CM076575.1:150322867-150544927 GCA_034641835.2 Pinus albicaulis
AAAATGGTGGAATCCAAAAACTAAGGGCAAGGTTGAGAGCTTTCAGTCCATTGGGCTATGGAGTCAAAGGATGGCTTTACTGGATTTCTATTCTAAGCACAAGATGGTATTACAGGGCAAGATAGCTAGACAGAGAACAATCCTTAAAATTTAAAGTGGATGGGATGATCTTGAAGGGATGAAAGGCCGCTAAGAATCTTTCACCATGTTCAAAAGAAAGAAGTGAAATGACTACAAACAAAGAGCAATGAAGAATTCCGTGTTATAGTAATCAAACAATGTTTAAATTAGCGAAGCAGGAGCATTTAAGAATTCATGCTTATAGCTAATTTAGAAGAAAACATTAAGAACAATCACATTTGAAAACAGAGTACAATTAAGCAAATTATGTTTTAAACCTTTATGTAAATTATTCAGACATGGATATGATGGTATTATAAACTAATATAAAATTTCAAACAAAGGGTAGAAACACTTATTGAACTGTAGTCCAACACATGAATCCTGCAACAAGTCCAATGCTTCAAATCGTCATCCAGTAAGCCACAAGTAAATTTCTCCAAAAGCTTTTATTCCGAAAATCTCAGTGTTACAGCAGAGTAATAGAATCCACCCTCAACACTCTCTTTGAGGGTTTATTTATACACAAAATAATCTTAACAATCTTACACTATCTTAGCCAATAATCCAGGCTGACTTAAAGCATATTTACAAACAAACAAGAGACACATGGTCTCGTAAATAGAATAATGGGTAACGGCTGATGTGTTGTTCCTTTCTTCATGGACGTGCTAGAGATAAGTGCTTAAAATAGGACTCTGTGCTGTCCCTTGCGTATTTCTTTGACTTGTTGAATACTCTTTCTTCTCACGGATACTCTTTAACCTTTCATCTGATACTCTTTCATCTGTCTTTCTGTTTTTACCATTTACTTAATAGTAAAGATAAAATCTCATCCTGAAAACAACTTTTACAGAACTTCCAGCATTTCCTTCCACCATTGATCATCTGGTATCATAGTTCTTCTGAGTTTCCTTAAAGTTTCATCTGCTTCAGTAAGTTTATAAAAAGTGGGCTCGTTCGGAAATAGATACTTTATTTCATGCTCCAGATGAAATAGATTCCTCACTTTATCATAAATACTTTTCCCAGTTGGTAATGCAGGTTCTGATGAGCTAGTAGAACCTACAACTGCATTTTTAGCATGAGCTTTTATTCTTTTCTCATAGGTTTCCAAGTCTACTATTTGATCCTCTATGAGCATGGGACTTGGCAATCCACTGTCCAGCAAAGCTTGAAACTTCTCTCTGAAAACGTTGATATCAACCAAAATGTCTGTACACTTTCTTTCTAGATTTTGCATGAAAGTCCTCTTGGTGAAAACTCTCTTTGCTTCCAAAACTGCACCTGTCCTGTCATCAATTCCTAATAATGCAAGTTGTTGTTTTGTTCTGGAATTAAAAAATTGAATGAGCTGCTGGGCCTGCTCCGGCCTGCCTCTTAATTCATGTCTGGTTTTATTTATTTCTTCTTGTGCTATCTTGACTAACTCATTTTGCTCAAAAATAGCTTGAATGGAGGGCCAAATATCTCTTATTAATTCAATGATGTTGCACCAAATAATATCATTTATTTCGTTCAGAGGCTTTTCCGGTGAAAGATCTTTTTGCAAAGCCTCAACCAATTTTTCCAATCTTTTTATTTCCCTGAGGTTGTCAGCAGCTGTCTTTTTGGATGTGTCATATTTTTCCTCCAATTTTGTTAATTGCAATTTTGTTTCCTGGAGCTCTGTGACCCTTAGCTGCAAACTCTCCATCTGTTTAATTAAATCCTTAGAATTCAAATTATAAATGTTCACCTGAGATGGTTGTTCCTGTTGTCCTGTAGTTGTAGTACCTGTTGTTGAAGTCTGCTTGATAATTTCCTGTTCTTGCAATGCTTTTTCCAACTCTTTCTCTGTTTCATTTAGTCGCTCTGTCATATTCAAGAGCAACTCCATCATTTCTTCCTGTGAATTTCCTTTTATAACTTCCTGTGTCTGAGGGTGCCTCGAGGCTGGTAGTTTTAGCTGTTTTCTGAGTGCAGCTATATCATCCTCTTTCTTTTTTACCAATGCCTCAATACCTTTAATGTCTTTGGGATTGTGACCCAAACCAATGATGATCTCTTCTAGAGACTTTATTCTATTTTCCTTGGCCTGTGAGGAGGCCCTCTCAATCTTCAATTGTGCAGTAGTATTATTCAAGGAATCTTGCAGCGTTAAAGCTGCCATGGCTTTGTTGGTGAGAGTAGAATAAACCATTTCCCCTATTTGTCTATGAAGCTCTATCTGATCCAAGGGATGGATATCTTTTGCTAAAACTTCAAAATTTGTTCTGATGTAATCTGTTGCTGAAGTTGGCTTTGGCACCTTTGCTTTAAAGTGGCTCATTAGCATTTTACCTTGTGAAAGATCAAATGCGGACATCAGCCTTTGCTGATTATGAGGAGCCATCTTCATATACTGATCGTATACCTTCATTTTCAATGGATCATTCTTTGTTTTGATATTAATGAAGGTTTTCTTAATGTCTCCAGTATCTGTCTTTGGCGGTCTGAAAGAAGATACCTCGGTGCTTAATTGCTTTTGTATCCCTTTCTGGCTTATGTTTGTTTCACTTGCTGTACCTGTTTGCTGACTATCCTCCCTACCATCATCAAATACTTCATCTATAATTTCTACATCTGGAGGTGGATCAGACTTGTGTTTTTTAGCTTGATAAACTTGTGGGGCTCCTTTTGAAGGTGTGGTATCTGGAGCTAGCCTCTTTTTCCCTATTTCCACATTCGGTGGAGTTTGCATCTCTGGAACTTGGATTTGTTTTGCTGGCGTGGGAGAAGCCTGAGATGGTTCTGGTGTTTTGGAACTCTGTGGTTTTTCTGCCATGACCAAGGTTTCAATAACCTGAACTACAGGTTCTTTTCCTTTACCCTTGGGTTCTGCTGCTACTGATGGACTGTTGTCCTGTAACGCTTGCTGTAGAGTGGTTGCTGAAGATGTGCCAATGTAGGGTACCTGCATTTGATCATATGTTTCTAGGTCAAAATTCTTCTCAACATCTTTCATAAGTTTATTCAATTTGTCAACTCCACTTTCCTCTTCAACAAGAGTTCCTTCAACCCATTCATCTTGATTTGCATATTGTTCTAAACCGGGAATTTTGTGGTGTATATAGGGAGATGACTTATTCTTTAATCTTTTTTCACAAATGAAACCAAAGGGGTCATAAGGGACCCAACGGAAAGATGTCTGGAACTTTCTCTCTAATAAAAGTTCCGCTTCTCTCTCAGCTTCCCTAGAATTGCAAATGAAATGACCTAACTGGCTTTTGATCCTTAACTGTGCTTTCTTCTTTACATTGCAGAAATGGATCACATCTGAATTATTCATCTGTCTAAAGTATTCCAAAGTAAAAATTCTCATTGGTACATATCTGGGTAACTTGAATGGACGTAATTCACATCCATAAATCCTGATGACTGTATGGTTTTGGTACAAGTACCAATCCCCAACTTTATAACTCTTTGATAATTGCAAGGTCTTTCTAATTTCGGTACTAAGCCTGGGGGGAGAAACTCCTGTTAACAAAGTTGTAGCAGGATGTACAAACTGATCAATGAATTCTGAATAGGAGTAAGGAGAATCAGAGGAAAAATGAATGATGGGGGACCAAAAAATGACAGACCTGGGATTACCCTTAGCATCAAGTTTCTGAACAGGGAAGGGGAACCTGTCTGACTGATAATAGATCATGAGATGATAGATAACTGAAGAGTACTTGAAAACTTTTTCAGTATCTAGCTTTAAGAATTGATCATGGATTTTGTTGGCAATGAAGGAAGCATAATCATACTTAATCTCGGGAGGCTGCCCAGGGGTAAAGATGGATAGCAAAGCCAAAGTTATCTGGTCTACATACTCACTGGTATTGAATCCTAGGACAAAGGATATTATGTTAACAACTAGCCTTCCCAATGTATTGAAATAGTAAAAACCATAGGGGGGAACCCCTTTTGGCTGATGCTCAGGTAGCATGAAATACTGACACATGGATTTTAATTTCTCTGGGGTTAACTGTATGGTTTTCTCAATCAATCCCTCCATGGATAATGGTGCTAATTCTTGCTCTGGCTCAAAGTGTAACATAGCATTGATAGCCTGAGGTGTGATAAGAAATAGAACACTTTGATCAGGAGTTAAGACAGCTCTCTGTGCAGGGTCATAGTTTGCATGACAGTAATGAATGATTTCAGGGAAAATGTGGACTGAAGGAATAAGATACCTTGGGAGATTGGATTCCCATAACCCTATAAGGTCTTGCCCTTTTGAGAATTCGTCTCTGCAGCGACAGAAGCTCAATCGGGGACTTTCATCGAAACCCGGGTCTTTTATTTGGAAATCTTCATCTATCAGAGGTAGATAGTCCAAATCACGGTGAGGAGCATTCAATGGAGTGATATTTAGGGCTGTCGGGACCTCCATTTTGGTTCTTGTGGATTCAAAATGGAGGTTTTCGTTTTTTTCTTACAGACTGAACGGGATATCTGAAATGGAGGAAGTTGAAACAATTTGCAAGTTTGGGAAGCAAATTCACAGGTTTGAAATCTTCAGGGAGGACTCAGTGATGCTTTTTAACCACTTTTTCAGAGAAAAAACAAAGGAAATTAAGTTTGATTCGCAGTCGGGGCGTGAAATGATAAATACCTGTATTTTAGACGGAAACTTGTTCTTTAACAGGTAATGAGAAATGGCGGGGACGTCTTCAACACGGGCGTAGCAGAATTTTGGGGCGAAATGGTTAATTACAGCAGAATTTCGAAAATCGCAGCGGGAGCAACGTTCTTCTCTGAATAATGAAAATAGCTAAAAAACACGAAAAAATGGCTTATTTACAAGTTAAAAGGTTTTTTGATTTTTCGAGGTGTGACGTCAGGGTAGTACGGGATGACGTGTGCATCGTCAGGCGGTAAGTGGTAAGCGGGAAGTGCCCGCACCGCTTTTGGTCGAGGGCGGTATTAATCGCGGGGGGAGCGATTCCATAGGATAGTCGCCACGTGGATGGTTGACTATTCTAAAACCACCCATCCCTCGTTGGTTAACATGCTGACAAAGGATGGGCAGCGGGATCAACGCTGGCCGTTGATCTGCGGGAGGCTGATCCAACGGCTAGCGTGATGGGAAGATGAGCGGAGGTTTCGTGTGGGCCCCGTCGTACATTTAAACACTTTTACATGTTTTTTAATTGCTCCAGGGGCTTTTTAATAAGCGGAGACAGTTATTAATTAGTCCAGGCGACTTAATTAATCCTGTATGCCAAAGAAAGGGGTTGTGGCGGGGGTTTTCTTAGGTGGAATGCCACGTGGACGTACCACGGTGGCGCGAGAATTTTCGCAAAGTTTTATTGGCGTTTTTGGTATTAAACACACATATTGTATGTCTAACGTTTTATATTTTTATTATATGATGAATTAATTAATACAATTATTTCATCATAAGGGCGGGATTAATGTTATAAAGATATATTTCACCAAAGGGTTTATAAGACGGGGTTTTATTTTCAATGTGCGGGGACATAATACTTTGGTAAAACATTATAATAAAGGGTTTTGGGGATATTTATAGAAAAGGGAGTTATATACTTAGGAAAAGGGATTTCACTAGGGATTTAATATAGTAGAATTAAATGTTAATATGGTAAAGGACAAGGAAAATCAAAACATCTTTGTACATCTAAGAAAGTGATAACTTATGAAGTAAATTGCAACATTTTATTTTCAACACTTAACTTAGAATAACAAATTATTTTGAGGAACTTCTTATGGAATTTTGCATCAGTTTCCTAAGTAAAATAGGATTTTACTTAGGAAAAGTTAAAGATGGAAGATAACAATGATGAATTATTTCAAGTGCTTAGGTCTTTTTTATCATTAGGCCGAGGGTCCGGTCCCTCCAGAAGTCAAGGAAATGCCTTGAGCCCCTTTGATCTCAAATTACCTTAGTACTTTTGGGGAAATTAGTAAAACTCTTGAGGGGGAAAAATGATGTGGGAGGTTAATGAATTTGACTTTGCTTGCTGTGATTTTCCAGTGTATTTCCTGCTTTAGTACTTGTGATGAAAGTAAATGATTAACCAACATGTAGCAGCACCATTCATCGGATAACACTTTGCAGCACCATCTACCTACCCTATCTACTTAACACTACCATTTTCTCTTCTTTATTAGGGTGCATTTAGACTTGCAAACCCTTTTCAATCTTTTCCTTTTTACATGATAGATCTATCTATTTCTACCCTTATTACATCCAAGGGCTCAGATTAAACTATTGAGCACCTTTTATTCACTCTACCTAGCTACTTATCTGCCAAGATTAAATTGTTTGGCTAGATATTTATTCTCTAATCTATAACATGAAATTGAAATATGAGTAAGCCAAGTTTAAACAGTTTGACTTATTCATGAATTGTGGCAAAGGTTTGACAAGTTGCACACAATCACTTATTTACAAAAATGAAATAGTAGTGGCATTTAGATTTGCACACTTTCCTTGGTCTATTTTTTTGCTTGGGGTTCATTTCTTTCACTTTTTTGACCATTTTATTCTTTTTACCCTTTGATCTTTCTTTTAGGGTATACCCTCTTTACATTTTTAAATTTTTTGATTTTTTGGTTTTTCAAGAATATGGAACACCTTTGCTCAAGAAAGAAGGTTTGAACATATTCCATATTTCAATCAAGACAATCATGAAAGATGAAACCTATTGATATAGGAGGCTAACGATAAATTCTCTTTGAAAAGTTGAGGTCTATTCTAATATATTCTCATGAAATCGAAAGCAAATCCCTTCATCAAGAAGAGAAGAAAATTATATGCTACCAAATTATACATGCAACCAAAAACAAAGAGGCCACTATGGAAGTATATTGGAAGAATACATCAAGTGGTCAAGCTGCAATCCTACTTCAAATTTAGGAAAAAAAAAACTTTAAAAAATGTATGCCACCATCAAGTCAAAAAGGGACAAAATATTTTTTAACTCATAAAATTATCAAGTGCAAAATTCCGCAATGAATCACCCATGTGATGACTACAACAAAGAAGATCAAGGAAACACAGTGTAAATAAGTTAATGAGATGATTGTTGTGCATCACTAGGATTTTTTTTCTTTCCAAATCCTTCAACATCACTATGGGATTTTTTTTAAGCTTTTGATGCATGTATCAAGTGACTCTCTGCAAATTATATTCATAAAAAAGGGATATATATATATAAGATCATCGTCTCTACATCTAAATGAAAATAATCTCGGAAATATTTTTAAAATCTCTATCAAGCACATACAATTTGCTTTAACAAAGAATCAAACAACATCACTCTACAAAAATTTTACTTGTTGAAGCAACACAACCTCGATATCAAAGAGATGTCTTAGCACCCTCTAGTGAAATGGTGGCCTCAAAAGGAAAAATGAGCCTCATCACTCATAAGAGTGGCACTCACAATAACCTGTGAAAACATGTCGAGCAGAACTAGAAATTAGCGAGCGTGCAATGGTTGAGCAACGTTTATGTGGTTGAGAAACATTTAGATGGTGGTGGTGCCCAGGTCTTAGAGTTGCGCAGCGTAATGTATGGAGCAGTTATGGTGGAAATTTGGGGAATGAACCTTGTGCCTCTCGCATGTGTAGCAAAAACATTATGTTTAATGTCATATGGTGGTGTTGTCCAGGGCTTAGAGTGGCACATCGTAACACATAGAGAAGTTATGATGGGGATGTAGGGAAACAAACCCCGTTCCTCTCGCATGCGTAGTGGAACATTATTTTTTTTTCAGGTGGTGGTGTTGCCCAGGTCTCAGAGTGGCGTAGCGTAATGCATGGAGCAGGTATGTCAGAGTGTAAATGAGTTTATGGTACTGGAGTTGATGGTGGTGGAGCGTAATGCATGGAGTAACCAAGTAACACATGGAGTAACGCATGGAGAAGTATTAAATTCCTGTAATTCTTATTTCAGCTAATAAAAGAAAAAAAAATCAT
This sequence comes from Pinus albicaulis, assembly GCA_034641835.2. Taxonomy (NCBI): domain Eukaryota; kingdom Viridiplantae; phylum Streptophyta; class Pinopsida; order Pinales; family Pinaceae; genus Pinus; species Pinus albicaulis. The sequence continues at coordinate 150,330,944 of CM076575.1, forward strand.
TTCAGTCTAGGTGATGTTCAACATTGAGCTATGCGGTGACTGGTTCAAATTGCCAATGCAATCGGGTATGGTACCTTCCAATCCAGCTCGAGAAAGGTTTATCGAAACAACAAATATATGCGGTGACTGGTTCAAATTTCCAATGCAATCGGGTATGGTACCTTCCAATCCAGCTCGAGAAATTTTTATCGAAACAACAACTATATGCGGTGAGTGGTTCAAAGTTCCAATGCAATCGGGTATGGTACCTTCCAATCCAGCTCGAGAAAGGTTTATCAAAACCACTCTATATTTGTTGTTGCACTGAATACAAGTCCATGAGGACAGGTTCTTCGAGTTGTTAGTTGTCGATTTGGACATATATCCATGAGGATCCATTGCCTTTTTCAAGCATAAGACAACCTCCACATCCCCTTTATGGGTAATGGAGGAACGATATGGCTTCCTCACAGAACTAAAAGCTGCAACCTTCAGAGTATTCATCGATGTCATGGTTTCTGTAATCACAAAGAATAAGGATAATAATGGACATAACATATTTATCCGTTTCTCTCTCTCCTCCTAGGCATATATAGAGCAAAGCGGCATAATATGGAATATCCGAAGTCAAGACAAGTAGTGTAATCTGGAATATCCAAAGTCAAGGCAAGGAAAAAAAATGATGAAACATCCTAGGAAGAAAAGTTATTCCAGAAACTAAGATTGTATTTGGAATTTTTGTCGTAGCCTGGTTGCACAATCTGCACGCTTGTTTGTGGGTGCCTTGTTGATGAAAGAACTGTAAATGGTTTTTCTTCCCCTTTTTCCAATCCATCAGTGTTTGACATTGAACGTTCGAGATGAACTGTTGTCCTCGGGAGATGAACAAAAATCTCAGAAAAATGTTATTCATGAAATTCGAAGATATTGCTTGTACAGTCATTCATTATTCAATGCAAGATTTTGTATTGCGGTCATGTGATATTAGGTGTCATGAAGCAAGTGAAATATCGGTTCTCTCATATTTGTTCCACAAAGTTCCATCCCATTTATGACTTTGGAATTGCGTGTGAAATTATTACATTAGTCGGCTATATAATTGTATTTTTTTGGAATTTAATACTACAGCTTTAATGAATTCGAAAGCATAACTGTTCTCTTTTTAAAAGTTTACCGAGGATCTCAAGATTCTGTCGAAGGCTTTGCAACCTTGCCTCTTCTTTAGGTCATTATATGGATATACATTCGAAGTAGGACAAATTTAGTTGTTTTGAATGTGAAGAATTCTTTGAATTCTGATTCTTAAGGTGCATGCAATTCAAGTTTCAATTACAATCATTGGTTCATTTTTTTGGCTAGCATACAGGATAGTGATAACTCTAGAAAAAAAACAATATCTCACAAGAAAAATTCACCTATAGCATTGGGATGGAAATTTTTGCTGATTTGTTATATATTAATGGAGTCGATAATATATTAGAAGAAATACAGTGCAATCCCATGGTTGATATATTTTGGAGCACATGTGGAAATTTAGCGAACATCTTCAAAGAATGGGAATATGGTGGCTTAAACTATGATGTCAGAATTCCCAATATATGTCTCAATTCTTATGTCAAGAAGGGATTGATGGTGGAAGGATGAAAACAACTAATTAACATTATATATATGGGAGCCTTCATTTTACACTAAAAAGCAACCCAATTGAGTTGGTAACATGGAGTGCCATATGCATAAAATGTAGTCATAAGGAACTCATATTTTATAGTGCAATATAGTTTGGTAGAAAGAGTCACTTGGAAATTTGTTTGGACCTTGCAGTAAGGGTTTCTTCACAACCTCATTTGTATCAAGGGTTTTTGTTAATTGTGTAATATTACTATTTTTTACTCTAAGAAAGAAGCCAATGAGGAGCATTTTTCCAGAATTGTATCACGGGCATATTCAAATCATATTAGTTTGATATATATATATATATATATATATATATATATATATATATATATATATATATATATATATATATATCAGTTCTCTTCCAATATGAGGGCAATCCAAACATCAAGAAAAATAGCTATGCTCATGTTTATGGTTTATATACACGTGATTGAATTATTTTAAAAGTGTTCTTATAACGATGGTTTGTAGAGTTTTTGCAATGATTTTGAAGTGGATTTGGAGCAGAATATATATATCACATGCATCATCTTCACTGCTCTTATATAATGTTGTCTATGGAGCATCAGCCATTTTTGAAGCAATATTCATCTTCAAGCAACACTCACTCAAATTGGAGCAGCCCCAACAAGCCATATGAATTGGCATTCATTCAATAACAAAATGACAGAATGAACAATGTTTATGCAGAACTTAGAGAGCAATAATGTTCATTGTGCATTAGGAAGCATTAATGCAATAATGGAAACTACACTGAAAAATGTGTATCCCCCTCACCATTGATGTTAAAGGGGGAGGTATAGTAATAAGAGGAAGGAAGACATTTCTCAGAATGAAAGGGGGAGGGAAAAAGGATCGCCATCAATTCCAAAGGGGGAGATTGTTGGAAATATTGGCATTGATGTCATTAATTGAAATTATGTTAATGTATGTTGAGTCTTATTTTACAAAAGGCTGAAAGTGATGTGAAGTGAAAAGTCTATGATAATCAATATGAAGGCTAGAAAAATGTCAATAAGGACATAATATATTAAGACAAAGTTGAAATACATATATTTCATTAGACATAAAATGTAAAAAATATAAGTCTAATGTGTCACTTTTCATCATTTTTTATTGAAATGTTACAATATCTTTTTCTATTACAAATATTTTCAAATCTGAACATAAATTAAGAGAACAATTTTATTTTGAAAGTTGAAGAGACAATGCTTCACTTCATATTCTGCAAGGAAGACAAACAACCAAAGAGGCTTGCTTACAAAGGGCACAACATAGAGCAGAAGTAGGTTGGTTTTTTCAAGGCAAGAAAAGGAGAGTTTTCGTACAAAGACATTGATGGACAACAACAAAAGAGGAAGATAAAATGGGAGAGGATAAGCAGTTCAACAATGAAGTTGATAACAGAATGGTCGATGCGGTAACTAGCATCTGAAGCTTGATGTTATAAATGAGAAATTTTTGTCCTCCTGTATGTTGTAGTTCGAAGAGGAACATGTTGTTCCTTGTTGAGGTAGGAGCCTCCTGTGGGTTGTAGCCTATAGAATTTTTTTGGGAGTTGGAGCTTCCTTGGAGGTAGTAGCCTCTTGTAAGTAGGAGCCTACAAAAATATGATGTAACAAGGAGTAGCAGTCTGCCCTCACATCACTTTTAGCCTAATATTTGTGGTTTTCTCCCTTTGGGGTTTCCACTCATATCTTGTGTCCTTGTGTGCTTATTATGACTGCTATGTGAATGATGTTTAAATCTTGATAAAAAATCTGAAAAATCTCTTCATGACACCTGCAAAATGAATTCAATATAACATGAACATAGAAAAATTAGTTGAATAATAAAGAAAGACTAGCAAAGGAAAATAATATTAAATTACTGATTCACCCCCACTCTAAGTAATTTCCCATCTTAAATATCAAAAAGGATGTAGAAAGGATAACTTGAGGAGAGTAATTGCATGTAGAAAAGATAAATCATACTTGTTGATAGGACAACCAATACGAGCTCTAATGCATGATAGAGACAACTTGTGTGAGATATGGCATAGAAGAATGGGTCACTTCCACTATAGAGATTTACCATTGTTACAGTAGTTTTTCACTAGTCTTTTAGAGTTCAGTGTAGAGTAATATGGAGTCTACGACAGATGTGCCCTTGGAAAGTATGTGAAGGTTGAATTTATAAGTAGCAAGAGTAGGTCCAAATTTTTATTAGACTTGATTCATTTTGATGTGCATGGTCTTATTTAAGTGGATTTTGTGATGGATATTTCTATTAAATGAAATTTCTAAATGACCAAGAGGACATGGTATATTTCCTGAAAGACAAGGATGAGGTCTTCAATTTGTTTCAATATTTTAAGGTTCTTGTGGAGAATTAGAAGAGGATGAAGATTAAATTTCTCAAATCAGAAAATGGAGGCAAGTCTACCTCCAACGAGTTTAATACTTTTTGCAAGGAAACAAGAATCAAAAGGAGATAATAATACCATATAATATGCAGCAACATGGAATGGAAAAAAGGAAAAATAGGGCCATCATCAATGAAACCAAGGCTATAATCCATGATCAAGATAAGCCTATGTTCTTATGGGCAGAGGCATGAAACACGACTGTATATTTGCAGAAAAAGTGTCCTCATAAGATTTTGGAGGACAAGACTCTTGAGGAGGATTTCACAGGAGTGAAACTAAAGGTGATCCACCTTCCCATCTTTGATAGTTCTTTTTATGTCCACATACCATCTAAGAAAAGGACTAAGTTATAATATTAAGAAAAAAAAAATTATTTTAATAAAACAAGATTTCAAAGGCCTACATGGTCTACATTCCAATGCAGATGAAGGAATTGGTTAGAAAGGATGCCATATTCAAGGAGAATATGTCATTTAGGAGGTCACATGGAACAAATCTACTAGTGGCAAAGGATAAATAATGAGAAAATTTGAAGATTGAGGGGGAAACAACATTAGAAATGGGGACACAGTCTTTTGACCAAGGGGATAAGTGAGATATTCCTTTGAGCTTTCTTAGGAGGAGGCCAAGATGGGACAAGTAGGCTTTGAGAGATGTTGAGGAGCATGTGGAGGTTCCTAGTAGTACTTCAGAGAAAGTAGACCACTGAAGATATTTTCTAGCTACATGGACTTGATAATAAACATTGGTGAGTCTAAGCCTTATACTTTTGAGGAGGAAAAATACCAATAGGTTTGGAGGGATGCCATGGTGGAGGATTACAACTCCATCATGATGAATGATGTATGGGAGATCATATCAATGATCTAGAGGATAAAAAAATATGCTAAAAAATCAGTTCTAAATCATATATCTCATTGTTATGATTCCAACGACGCTTGAATCACCTCAATCCGACATTGTATGCGAAATTTATCCCATTCTGAAGTTTTTGGAAAACAAGTCAAAAATCAACATGCATGGTTGACTGGGTTGCTGATTGGGCAGGTCATACAGTGATTTGGTGTCCTGTTGATTGGGTAGTATGAATGACAATAGTTCAATATAGGATTAACAAGTGGTGAAATGTGATTGGTTGTTGTGTTTGTGGTTGGGCCAACCATAGGCCACCGTGTGGCCTAATGGGAGGCTGCCACGTGGCCCTATGGGAGGCCACCACGTGTCCCTATGGGAGGCCACCATGTGGCTTGGTGTGATTGGATAAAAATTTTGTAAGGGTTTAACCGACCCCAACGGAGGTCGAACCTATGACCTCTAGAAGAACAATGCATCGTCTTACCGCCAACCCACACGTTGCTTAACATGTATCATGGATCTTTTTTATTTATTATGGAACCATCGATAGTTTTGGGAGGGGGGGCGTCTCGGTGGGCTCCCTCGACCAGCCTTGACCCCAGGTCATATTACATTAGAAATAACCGTGGTAAAGTGGAGGGGGGTAGGTTAGCCCAGCCACCAGTTCCAATGTATAACTCGTAACCACCGACAAAGTATGGTGGAGGGGGAGGGGAGTTAAGCCCAATGCACCGTTCTTTCCTTAATCGAAATAATGGGTTGTGACTCCAGAAAAGGGTCAACGCATGGCACCTAGCCCGCGGCCACATGGCCTTACATACGAACAGGAGTAGAAAATTCAGCGTGCACGTGGCCTCTGGCCCATGCCTCTAGTCATATTACCTGCCACATGACTGAAGAAAAAGGCGGAAGTTGGGGCTGCAGTGCCCAACTAACTGTTCAAAAAAACACACCAATTTCGGTGAAATCTTCGCAGTTCCCACATTATAATGTTGCTTGGTGGATCATCCAAAGGAGGAATTTGTTTCCATTTTAGCCAATTTTTGTGAATTTGTAGGAAAAATAACATAGAAAGGAATAATGAGGCCTATCTTGGTCATTTTTAAGCTTTTTTTAGCACAAGAAGAGTATACACAAGAGTTTTCGGGTGTTCTAGACATAATGGTAATATTATTTTTGTGATTTGATCATTGTATGTTGATGTAATTTACATTTTGAGCATATAGTATAAAGGGACAATATTTGAAGATGGACCTGGAGATGTAGCCCAGGAGGGGTGAACTTTGTCATCAAATTGTTGCTTTGTGATGCTGCATGTTGTCTATTTTTCTCTGGTTAAATCTGCAAAACTTAACTAAATTTCTAAGTCTATGTGATTTTGCAAATTCGATCCATTGCCTAAAAGACATAAACTAACTTGCAATTTTTTTCAAGAAACCTTCAATTTGTAATTTCAAATAAGTTTTGTATCAGAGCTAATATTGTCTTGAAGGTTTTACTGTGTTTGAAAGTGTTTTCTTGAATTATTACAAGGTCTAAGTTGAGCAGAGGAGAAGGAGTGCTTGAAGAACCAAACCCTCAAATTGGTTCAAGGAGGTCACAAACTCTAAAAACTACACTATTCATGGCACATGAAGAAGGACATGAGTTGATATCTGAGGATGAGAAAACTTTTAGAAAGGATTTCTATGATATTTTTGAGATGGTGAAAGTTTTATACAATGAAAGGACAACAAGGTTGCAAGGAGAAAGTTTAAATAAATAAAAAGGTAATGGTGGTGATGGGAGCCAGCCTTTATTTCCACCATATCCTCCTTCACCTCCACCTTCACCTCCATCCTCACCTCCTTCTTCCCCTCCTTCAACTCCTACTAGACATACTCCTCCTAGATCTCCAAAAGGACATGCTAAGTCTCCTTTGCTTAAACTTGATGTCAAGTTTGAATTTCCTATGTACAATGGGGAAGTAATTGTTAAAAATTTGGATAATGGGTTCATCAATTTGAAGTCTATTGCAGGATTCAAAGGATTAATGATGATGTTACAAAGATCCATCTTTATTCTCTTCAATTGGAAAGTGAAACCCTCATCTTGTGGGATGTTTGGACTCAATAATATTTGAAGAAAAGTGGTGAAATTATCTCTTCTTGGAATGACTTTTTAGCTTCATTAAGACGAAAAATTTAACCATTCTATTATATGCAAAAAAAAATTATGGATTGGAAAAATTTTAGACAAACTAAAGGTCAGAGTGTTCAAAGCCACACACAAACATTTAGAAGAAGAGATTTAATATTGGGTGTTGATTTTTCTTCACAAGACACTCTCCTTAAATATATAGGTGAATTACATAGTTATTTGAATTACATAGTTATTTGAGACATATTATACTTATATTTAATCCCACTAATCTAGATGAAGTATGTGTTTAGGAAACTCAATTAGAAGCAAGAGACAAGAATGTTCCTCAAGAGACTAGCAAGAAACCATCCAAGTCTGGATACAAAGGAAATGGGAAGTTTAAAGGAAAAGGAAAAAAGAATGCTACAATCAAGAAAGAGGGAGAGAAACTTACCTGTAAAAATTGCTAAAAAAATTCCATGATGAATACCATTGTTGGAAATTACATCCAGAAATGAGACCAAAGAAGTTAAATAAAAAGGGGAAACAAAAGATTGTTGCAACAACTCAACAAGATCTAGGATCTGATTCATGTGATGAAATGAACATCATAGCTATGTGAATGAAAGGTAAAGCTTCTAATGCAAGTACTAGTTCTTCTAGTAATCCTATTGAGTCTCAAAATGATAAAGAAAGAAGTGATCATTTTCATATCAGGGTCATTACAAAAAATACCAAAGTTGATACACTGTTTGATAGTGAATCTCAAGTCAGTATTATCTATGAAGCAATTTTCAAGAAAATGAATAGAGAAACTACACCTCATACTAAACCTTACCCTTTGGGTTGGGTATATGACGATTCCAAATTGCAAGTGACAAGAAAATGTAAACTCAAATTCACCATCACTGCAAACTTTATAGATCGGGTAGAGCTTGATATTGTACCATTTGACATAAGTGGAATTGTTTTAGGGATTCCATACTTGTATGACTGAAAAGACATATTCCATCATCATTAGAAAAAATATCATCTTTTTAAAGATGGTATGATTATATTCTTAGAGAACGTCGCAAGAAGATGAACTTATCTCTTGTAAGCGCCCGTCAAATGAAAAGGCTTGTAAATGCAAGTAATGATTTTGTGTTGTTGATGATTAAAGCTAAAGATATTGTCGATTTAAAGCTTTCACAAGATGTGATTCAAAACTCAAGCATGATTTGGTTGAAGTTGTCAACACTTATGATAATATTTTTTAGGAACCTGAAGGGTTTCCTCCTAAAAGAGGAATCCAACATGATATTCATTTGCAGTAGGATGCACCACTTCTAAACATTGGAACATATAGAATGTAAATTTTGGAGAATTTAGAAATCAAGAAGAAAATTCAAGAGTTGCTTGACAAAGGGGTCATCAGGCCTAGCACATGTCCTTGTAGGTCTCCTATTGTTTTAGTTCCAAAGAAATATGGTACATGGTGCACATGTGTGGATTTTAGAGCTTTGAACACAATCACGGTAAAGAATTGTTATCCTCTTCCTCACATTGATTATTTGCTAGACTAGTTAAAGGATATTGTTTACTTCACTAAGTTGGATTTGAGAAGTGTTTGTCATTAGATAAGGATTGTTGAACGTGATATTTGGAAAAAAAAAACTCAAGACAAATCAAGGTTTGTTTGAATGGTTAGTTATGTCATTTGGGCTTTGCAATTCACTTGCAACATTCATGAGTTATGAATGATGTGTTGAGACCATTCCTTGAATTTTGTCTTAGTATACTTAAATGATATTTTGATATTTAGTAAGACTTTTGAAGAGCATGTCAAGCATATGAAACAAGTTTTAGATGACTTGAAGAAAGAGAAATTGTATTCAAATATGTCTTAGTGTGAATTTGGGAAAACCTCTTTGGTTTATATGGGTGATATTGCAGGAGGGGGTGAATTGAAGATTTATCCCTCAAAAGTTGAAGTCATTTTGAATTGGCCTAAACCAAACAATGTAACAGAAGTAGGATATTTTTTGGAGAAACCTAATATTGGAGAATTTTTTTTGCTAACTTCTCATCTATTGCAGCACCACTAAATGATTTGAAAAATGTGAAACAAGTATTTCAGTGGGGAGGCAAGAAATATAAAGCCTTCGACACTTTGAAAGATAAAATTAGTACAACACTAGTTCTAGCACTTCCAGATCTTAAGTATCCATTTGAGATTCAAACCGATGTAAGAGATTATGCTATGGAAGTAGTTTTGATGCAGCATGGGAAGCCTATTTGTTATGATTCTGAAACCTTAACCAATGCAGTAATTAACTATCCAACTTATGATAAAGATTCGTATGCTTTGGTACAAAGCATGAAGAAATTGAAGCATTATTTGATGGTTAAAGAAACGATTATTCATATTGACCATCAACCTTTTCAATATTTACAATCACAAACAAAGCTACAACAAACTAGACCTTTTAAATGAATGGGATTCCTAGAACAATCTCATTTGGTAATCAGGTACAAGAAATGTATATAAAACAAAGTTTTTGATATGTTATCAAGGCCTATTTTTAGTGCATATGTCATTCTTAAGCATAAATCAATCATGCATGAAAGTTATATTGAACACTATGCTTAAGATGACAATTTTAAAGATGTTTATGCAACATTGATTCAATGAAATCATGTTGAAGTTTTTGATTATCATGATTCATAACAAGTTGCATCATCTTGGAAAGTTATGTGTTCCATAGGGTGAAAGATTAAATGTCATAAGGGAGGCCCATACTTCTCTTATTGTTGGTCATTTTGGTGTAGGAAAAACTGCTACACAAATAGGTATTTTTATTGGCCTCGCATGAATGAAATTGTTTCAATACATGTAAAGGGATGTTCCATGTGTGGTACTAGCAAGCCTAGCAATAGGAAATTGCTTTTGTACACTCCACTTCCTATTCCTTCTCGTCCTTGGGAAAGTATTTCTATGGAATTTGTAGGGGGGATACCAATGTCTAGAAAAGGTAGTGATTATATATATGTTGTTATGGATTGTTTCAACAAAATGTGTGTGTTGATGCCATGTAAGAAACATGTTACAACTGAATAGACTACAAATATGTTCTTCCAAAATGTATGGGTTCATTTTGGGTTACCCACTTCTATTATTTCTGATCGAGATTATCAATTTGTCGAGAAGTTTTGGTCAAATTTATGGGAACTCATGGAGAAAAAGTTGAAGAATAGCACTATATTTCATCCACAAATCATAGACCAGATAGAAGTGGTAAATAGAATAGTAGTGCATATCCTTCATGGATATTGTGGTAAGCATCCTAAACTGTGGGATGAGAATTTGCATTGCATCCATCATGCCTACAATAGTGCCAAGCACTCATCTACGCAAGTATCTCTATTTGAATCTTGTTTGGTTTATTTGCTAAAGTCTCCTTTGGATTCCATATTTTGTAAAGATAATGTAATGGATGGACATTTTTAAGTGTATAAGGCCAATAATTTTATTGAACAAATTTAGCTAGTGCATCACAGACTACAAGAGAAACTTGAGAAAATAAAATTAAAGTATAAAGCAAGGCATGGAAAGCAGCGAGTTGATCATGATTTCCAAGTGGGAGATCAAGTTTGGTTTTATATCAGCAAGGAAAGACTTCAAGGATCTTGGAGAAGATTGGTAACAATGTTTTCCAATTAGATTTTCCACCTTACATGAAAATTTATTCTATCGTGAACGTGGAAAATTTAGATTGTATGAGTCTCCAATGATTAATGATCATGAATAGAATGTTTATATTACATATATTGAAGAATTTTCTCCTAAATATTTAGATGACTTATAGGAAGAATCAATTCTTGACAGGAGGATAAGGGCTTCACGCAGAGGCAATGTGGAGTATCTTTGAGTGGGGCTCAAAGGTACCAATCCAAGAAAAGAAAGGTGGATTGAGATAAGGAAAGTGAGCGATTCATACACTCACTTATTGATTAGTGGTCCAAAAGCTTCTAGTGGGGAGGAATAATATAGTGGATCAAAAAAATTCTCAAAAATCAAAGTTCTCAAAAACATCTAAAACTAGCGCCAAATCATAGATCTCATCATTTTGATTCCAACGAAACTTTAATCTCCTCAATTTGATGCCATATGTGAAAGTTATCACATTCTGAAGTTTTTGGCAAACAATTAAAAATTCAACTTGCAAGGTTGAATGGGTTGCTGACTGGGCAGGCTATATAGTGACATGGCACTAATGTCATCATTCTAATTGGGCAGTATGGATGAAATTGGACCAATATGAGATTGACAAGTGGTACGATGTGATTGGTTGTTTTGTTTATGGTTGAAGCAACCACATGCCACCACATGGCCCTATGGGAGGCCACCATGTGGCTTGGCGTGATTGGCCAAACATTTTTTAAGTGTCGGATAGACCCCAATAGGGGTCGACCCCATGACCTCCAAAATAAAAATGCATTTTCTTACCTCCAGCCCATGTGTTTTTCTTTACATGTATAATGAGACGCTTTTATTTATTATGGAACCATTAGTAGTTTTTTTTTTTTTTTTTGGGGGGGGGGGGGGACGAGCTTACTCGACCGACCTCGGCTTTAGGTCATGTTAGGTTATGCATAATCGTGGCGAAGTGGAGGGGGCGGGTAGTTATCCCAACCCCCAGTTCCGATGTATAAACCATTAACCATTGGTGGAGTAAGGCATAGGGGTGGGGAGTGAAGTCCTAGACCACGGTTCTTTCATTAACCAAAACCATGGGTAAGGACTCTAGAAAAGGACTGACAAATGGCACCCAAATTACGGCTACGTGGTCTTACATGTTACCAAGAGCAGCAGAGCTGGTGGGCGCATGGCCTATAGCCTGTACCCCTGGCCATATTACATGCCACATGACCAAAGATAAGGGCAGAAGTTGGGGCCACGGTGCCCAACTAACTGTTGAAAAAAATACACCAATTCGGCGGAATGTTCATCATCCCCGCACCAGAATGTCACCTGGAGGATAAAAAATGACCTACAAATGAATTCTTAAAATAGAAAAATATATAATGGCGAGAACATAAAACAAATATACACATAGATTTTCCCCTAGATCCCAAAACCAGGACTACCAAATTGATTTTTTCATTATATTCCTTTCAATGTTACAATGCATATATATACATGTCGAAGCATTCATAAACCCCAATCCATAACCCTGGATTAGATCATAATTGTAGTTCCCTTGACTGGATCTACAAAATATCATGGGAAGAAAACTATCATGCCCAAAACCATGTGAAAAACCCGTGCAAAATACCATGGGTAGGTCCACATAAAAAAAAAAATCTCGGGGCATTGCCTTAGACCCCGTACAGGGGGATACTTCCCCCCTACAAATCCCATGCGAGATCCATCGCGTGGTGCTAGTCATGGAAAGAATATAACACACATCCAACATTCTCCCACTTGTTGTTTTCTTTCCACAGGAGGGGTCACAAGAGAGCTTAGCCATTGGTCCAGCCCTGCAATTCCCATTTTTTCTCTACACCACAAAAACTTCTCAGTGCTCATGAACTTCGTCAATGCAACGAAACATTCATCAAAGTGTCCACCTTTACTAATAACACATTTTTTTCCTTGGCCATATCTCTCACAAAGTGATACTAAACATCGATGTTCTTTGTCTTTGAATGATAAGTAGGGTTATTTCCCAAGAAAAATGCACTTTGGTTGTCATGTATATCCTCATATCTCGTTTTAATAACCCCATACTTGAACACAATCTCTGCAACCAAACCTATTCCTTGCTCGCATGAGTTCCCGCCATGTGTTCTGCCTCTGTAGTTGAAAGTGCCACTACAGACTATCTCTTGCTCATCCAACTGACTGCTCCTCTAAATAGTTTAAACACATACCCACTTATAGATCTTATTTGATCTAGATCTCCATCCCTGTCTACATCAAAAAAGCCATAAATTTCAAAAAATATTTCCAATCCTGGTCTTCCTTGGAAGCATAAACCATAGTCACTAGTGCCATGCAAATACTTGAAAAACCGCTTCATTGTTGTACAATGCTCCTTCCCTGTTTTTGACATAAACCTACTCAATACTCCCACTGCATGTGCAATTTTTGGTCTAGTACAGACTATTGCATACATCAGGCTACCAACTGCACTCGCATATGGAACATGGGACATGTCCTCTTCCTCTTCTTGTGTCTTAGGACATGTTGTAGCTCCTAGAGACAACCTTAAGTTGTATAAAGACTAGTGCCTAGGACATCTTAAATGCAAGGAGCATATGAATCAACTGACTGCAGTTGGAAATGTTTGTCTCTCATGCAACTATCACTTAGATGAATGGTTTTAATAAGGGTGGAAACAAAACCCCAAAGTTAAACACAACAACTAGGAAAACTGTAGAAACTGAGTACAAACTGCAATAAGTAAATGTATCAGACAACTTTAAAACAGAATGCTGTGAAGGGGGCCGACTCCTAAAATGAATACACAGTTATCAAGTTATATGTGAGCGATGACTATGGCAAAAGATAGAGTAAGATATCAACTATAACCGGGCTTATTCAAGGATAAGAATCCATATATACTAGGCTTATTCAAAGATAAGAATCCATATATCTAGGCCCGTTCAAAGATAAGAATCCATTGTAGTTAGTATTGGAAGAACGACAAAAGAGATAGAAAATGAAACAAAGTATCATGCCTGAGCCATATTTAAAGTGCTACAGATGAATAAATATGAGTATCTGCTATGATAAATTCACATTTAAGCATGGGAGCACTCGCATTCCAGAGCATTTAGATACAAGAGATGTAGAGAGATACGAAATGAACATTTATATTCAAAAACAAGGAGAAGAGTTACAAACTGTGAATCATCCCGAGTGGAATCCCCAATTCCAACAAAAATTCTTATTACTGAGTCCCTACGGGATCTTCAAACATCCACTATCAAAGTTCATACAAAATACATACAGAATACTCAAGCTAGTGAGTCCTTTGGAAAATCTGGAACCTTTTGTTAGTGTTTTCTTTATGTTTTTATAACCTTTGATTCCTATGCGCGAGAAGATATTTTGGGAAAATATCTTCCCCGCGTGCTTGTATGTTGTTTTAGGTCTAAATCAAAAACATTAATGATGATGAGGTAGAAATGCCTCTCATCATCTTACAACGCAGGCCTAAGGCTGTTTCTAACTGAAATGTAAACAATTTACTAAACTAAAAGTGAAAACTGCAGGAGTGAACTAAAGATTTCACCCGAAATGACAAAGTGAAAATAACATAAGGTAAAAGGCCACGCAGGTCCAGTCATGAATAATCCTTGTTGTTTGATGAGGTGGAGCCCCTGCTGCTGCTAGCGAAGGCAATACCGTTAGTCGTGGGAGAGCTGGCATTCTGTGCTGGAGAATGTGGTACTGCTAATAGTGGAAGAGTTGGCCTTCTGCACTGGAGGGTCTTATAGAATGGCCAATGGTCATGATCCATTGACTGAGACGTGGAATTGACCCTCTGCAATATTTTTTCTCTGCTTCCTGGGCATGGAGGATCGTCAACCTCGGCCTTGAGCCACTGTGATTGGCTATGAGATGGCCCGCATACTTAAAATGCCATGAAAACCTGCACAGACAGCAAACTAGTTAAATAAATCCTGTGATGGGGGGTAGACTGCTGCAGAAGGCTCGGGTGAAGGCAAAGGAGTAGTGTGGAGGCAAGATATGCAGCGGAGGCGTTTCCATGGCGAAAACATGGTTTGAATCCAATATGGCGTGAAACTATGTGAAAGGCGGTTTTGTGGAAAAACAGGGTGGTTTTCGTGTGGGAGCTGAGCGGTAAGCGGTATTGGGCTGGGGGCACGCGATACGTGTTAGGGAGCGACGTGTGTCCTAAGAAAACCACCAGTTTCGCATCGGATTTGCGCGTTGGGGAGCTACTGTGAAATGGATACGAAAATGAGTAGGAGCCGTCTGATCTAGGCAATCCAGATCAACGGCTGTAGATGAACACGACAGGTGTACTTGTGCGGTCGTGTGGGACCGGCGATGATGTCAGCAAAGATGTCGCGTAGTGGGGTGATCAAGTTCGGAGTTATAAGGTGAAGAGGAGCGATCACCGTTTGATGGAGAAGATTAACGGGGAATGCAATAGTGGATAAGTGGTCAGGAAATTGGCGAAGGAGTGATGGAGCGAGGACCATTGGATTATGAGGACATCAACGGCGGAGATCAATTACGAGGGTGCATGGGGGTACTGATTAACTTCCTAGCATGTGCCTCCATAGAAAATTTCGGCCATTGATCTGAGATCTTCCGCAGTTAACCAGGTCAACTGCAGAGGCACTCAAGGTGTTAACTTGTTCGCTGAGAGTGCCTGCGGGTAGAGCGAAAGAATGACAGTGACCGTTGGATTGGGCTCGATCAACGGCGGAGATAAATTAGAGAAAATTGAATGGGAAGAAAGGCAAAGGTGTGCTGGCTATTGGATTAGGATGATCAACGGTTGAAATCTCATCGGGGAATGGTAGGCAGAAGGGGTTTGAACGGGAGGACGGAGACAACGCGAAGGCGCGATGACTGTCAGATATGGAAGATCGACGGTCCAGATCATATTGCAGCTTCACATAAATGAATGAATGAGGCGCAGGACAGTGAAACAATGAGACAACGTTGACCGTTGGATCAGGAGGATTGACGGTTGAGATTCCATCATGGGGGATGACAAATAGAGCCGAGGGAGGCTCGATAGCCATTGAATCGACTGCAATCATTGGCTCTGATTATATCGGCGGGGAATGAACATCGGCGGTGAAAATATAGAGTGAAATAGGAAGGAGTGATGTGCAATGTGCGATGGAGCAAGGACCGTTGGATCTGCGGAGATCAACGGCGGATATTATCTTGAAAGATCGGCATATCGGCAAAGAAATATAGAGTGAAAATGGATTACTGCGATGTGCGATGTGCGATGGATGGGCATAGTGCGACGAGCGAGGACCATTGGATTTGTGGAGATCAACGGTCGGGATTGCCTCGAGGTTTCGCACATCAGCGGTGAAAAGGACTTTAATGAATAAGGAATGTTCGATGGCGATGAGCGATGTGCGATAGCCAAAGAGGGCTTAAAGACTTTTAGCTGTCGGTCATAGAGCTGGGTCATATGAGAAATGGGGGCTAAAGGCTTAAGCCAAAAGGCGCTTAGAGGCTTGATATGTTAAATTGAGCGCTTTTAAAGCAAAAAGGTGGATTTTTAGCCTTTTCAAGGGTTCCGATAGGTGAAAAAGGGGCTTTGACAGTCCATGTAGTCCTTGTTATATTTGTTTTGCAGAATAAAGCTCCTTATCATTAGACATCCCAGCTCAGTGAGGGATGTCATAACAACATTGGCTCCACTTGGGGATGACCCGTTTGTCCTTGAACGCGTCGAGAACTCCGCAGACCATCTGTTAGCCTTCTTCTTACGAACACAGTCCCTTGATGCCTTTTCTTCTTTCTTCATGACAAATCAAAACAACAAACATCATAATAAAAGCAACTGAATAATGTACAATATCATACAGCAGACCTTTCGGCCTGAATCAATACTAGAAAAAGGGTTTTAAGAATTGTCCATTCACAGGGGCTTTGAGCAGATCACCCTACAAATTTTCCAGTCTGAAATATTATTTCCTCCGGCTTCTACAATTTTGAAAGGTCCGAAACATAGAGGATCGAACTTTCCATGCTTTCCTTTCTCAGCCCTTCTTATGTCCCATTTTATCACCAGATCTCCGACCTGCATCTCTTTATCTTTAGCATGTTGATCGAACAGGTCTTTCATTTTCTCTTGGTAATCAGTCAACCTCTGATTTACTCGACTTCAAGTCTCTTCCAACTCTACTAACTGATTCATTATTCTTGTAAGATCGTTTGGTTCCTCTTGACAATCCTGCATGAACCTGGCCACAGGTAAGGCCAATTGTATCAGGAAAACTGTTGCTCTACCATAGACCAATTCATATGGGGGTTTTCCTGTTGACCTTTTACTAGTGATTTTATTTTCCCATAGCGCGAACTTGAGCTGTGAATTCCAGTTCTTCTGGTTTTCATTTATGGCATTTTTTTCAGTGCCCTTACCAAAGTTTTGTTTGAGGATTCTTCCAATCCATTTCCCTGTGGATAGTATGCAGTAGAGTGTCCTAACATAATATTATGTTGTTGGAAAAAACTGATAAATTTGACAGACTTAAAATCCTGAGCATTATCTGTGACAATCTTAGCAGGGTAGTCAAACCTTGAGATAATGTTATCTTCTAGAAACTTGATCACCACTGTGTCTGTAGCATTCCTTGCTGACACGGCCTTTGCCCATTTAGTGAAGTAATAGGTGGCTGTTAGTATCCACTTATGTTGCCCGCTTGAGGCAGGATTAATTTCGCCGATGAAATTGATTCCCCACTGTTGGAAAGGTTCTTCTATGTGCATCGGGATCATAGGCAAAGGTGCGAACTTCTACCTTTTAGCAAATTTCTGACATTTTTCACAGGCCCTTACCTGAGCATAAACATCTACGAAAAGTCTGGGCTAGAAAAAGCCTGCTTTCAGAATCTTGTGTGTCGTGGCCCTCCAGCTGTAGTGGCCACCACAGATTCCCTCATGGAATTCCATCATCACTTCTTCTACTTCATTTTCTGTGAGAGATAAAATTAGTATTCCCAATGGGTCCCTCCAGTACAAATGACCATTTTCTATGATGAACTTCTGATATTTTAGCCTCAGCGTTCTATACTTTGTCTTGTTGCGGCTTGGAGGACATCTAAGAGTTAAGAGGTATTCTACAATTTCTTTGTACCATGCACTGAGAAGGTACTTCATATGGGTCTTTTGTGTAGCAGTTTCTATCCCGCGCTGCTCATTTGCTCTTCCAGGCTCTTCATTGGCCACCATAAAAAAATTTATCCCCAAATCTTGACAGTTTGATTCGGAAAGGATCTTAGCTAATCCCTGTCCCTTTATTAGCTTAGTGGGGCGTATTTCCAACTCATACTCCTGTATCTTGGCTATCCATTTGCCTCTCTTTCCTTCACTATCTCCCTGAGTCAAGATGTCTTTTACAGCCGCTGTGAGTACGAATGCAGTTATAGTTGACTGCAATACATACATCCGAAAAGCCTTCAGATATTTGACCAAGGCATAAGCCTGTTTCTCCAGGATGTTATATTTTAGCTCAGTGTCACGAAACACTTGGCTGAAAAAGGAAATGGGTTGTTCATGACCTTCCTCATTTTTCTGCAATAATATAGCTGCGATGGTGTGGGAAGATGCAAATGAGAATATTATGAAGGGTTTTTCATAATCTGGTCCTGCCAATACTGGGGCTTCTGTGAAAGCATTTTTAATTCTGTTAAAAGCTTCCTGCGACTCAGTAGTCCATTTTACTTCGTTATCCTTCTTCAGCATCTCAGTTATATACCAGACTATCTCTGCATAGCTGGGTATGAATCTTCTCAAGATGTTGATACGTCCAAGAAAAACTTGGACCTCTTTCTTTTTTCTGGGCAAGGATATACCATTTATGACTTCTACCCTTTTCGGGTCAATTTTTACCCCTGCCTTTGTTACAATATGCCCCAACAGTTTACCCTCTTCTAAAGCAAACATATATTTTTGTGGGTTTAAAGACAATCCATACCTGTGACACTTGTCAAAGGTTATGCGCAAATGCTCTATATGTTCAACATCTTCCTTTGATAAGACTATGATATTGTCCAGGTACACAACCACGATTTTGTTTTGTTCCCCCACAAAATCAATGTCCATGGCCCGTTGAAATGTAGCCCCCGCATTGATCAATCAAAACGACATTCGAGCATACATAAACGTTCCCCAAGGTGTGGTGAATGTGGTTTTCTTTTGGTCCTCCAGAAGCACTGCTACATGATTGTAACCAGAAAAGCCATCCATCATAGACATTCGTGAAGATCCTACCACCTTTTGCAATATATGGTCCATCTTGGTCAGCGGATAATTGTCTTTCAGAGATGCTCTGTTCAAGTTCCGAAAGTCAACACACAATTTTATTTCTCCGTTCTTCTTTCGGATTGGGACCAAGTTGGCCACCCATTCAGAATATCTTAATGGCACAATAATCTTAGCCTTCAACAGTTTCTTGATTTCATTTTCTATGGAAGGAAGGAGAAAAAGGTTAATCTGTCTTAATTTCTGTTTATGTGGATTAGCATCTCCTTTTAATGGAATCTTGTGCTGGATAATGCTAATATCAAAGGTCTTCAAATCTTGATAGGACCAGGCAAAGACATCTTTATATGTATGAAATAGCTTTCGATATTTCTCTTTGTATTCTTCGGGTACCTTATTAGACAATTTCACAAGCTTGGGATCAGCCTCTGTGCCGAGGTTCATGTCATCTACCTGATTTTCTTCAACAACCTTACTTGGTTGGATTGGGACATCATTATTATCAAATAGTCTCTCCAGGGGGACCAGTCCTCTGGGTATTACATTCCCTTTGAGTTGTAGCACCTTGTGCCCAACCATGATATCCTGCCATTTATTCTGAGGAAGGTCCTCAGTCTCCTCCTTGCCAACATCTATGTCCATATTGGAGAATTCCCCAACAGTCTCCATGAATATTTTTACTTTCTCTTCGTCTTCAAACACCTGCCACTGTTTGACGTTTTCAGGGATTGAAGGACGGTAACAGACCTTTATCTCGTAACTCAGAAGGGGATTCTGAGGTGGCCGAAAATTGCTTGCGGCCACTGCAAGAGAGTCTGCCATTCTGTTTTGGTCTCTTGGCATGAATTGAATATTAAATGTTGAGAAGAAATTCTCTACCAAGTCCCATACCTCATTTCTGTAAGCCCTCATTCATGGGTGCTTAGCTTGACATTGATTTCTTACTTGTCTCACCACCAGTTATGAATCTCCCAAAACCTTCAAGCCCTGAATATTCATATTCTTTGTTGTTTGTAGACCTAGAAGCAAGGCTTTGTATTCGGCCACATTTTTTTTGGCTTCATATTCCAATTTGAAAGATAATGGGACCAGTTGTCAAGTAGGGGAGATAAGGAGAATCCCAGCTCCATTTCCTTCCTTTGAGTTGGCTCCGTCGAAGTGCAAGGTCCAACTCCCACCTTCTTCATTACTTGAAGACTGCTCAGTCTTTACTTGATAGAAATATGGCTCCTGCAAGTAATCTTGGTCTTCCTCAAGCATTAGACTAGAAAAATCACCCTCTTTTCTGTACACCGGTGAATTTACTGAATTATCAACTTTAGTGACCATCTTCACAAACCTTGTTTCCCAGTATAATATCCTCTCTTGGCCTCCAAACACAGGCATGGTTGCATAGGTTAGGTCCAGTTTTATAGATCCTCCGATTTTTGTACCCCATGATCTTGATAACAACACCCCAAATCGAGCTGGGATGTTGGCCACTACTATGTCCATTACCACGCTCTTAGCTGGGATTTGGGCTAGATTTACCACCAAATCCTTGATCATCCCCAAACATTTGACTCTTTTAGAATCAAAAGAGTAGATATATTTATATGAATGAGTGATCTGCAGCCCTAATTTCTCCATCACTGACAGAGGTGACAGGTTATGGGATGCCCCGGAATCCAACATACAGTTGTGCAACAACAAATCATGAATTACTAAAGAGACATAGAAAGGAGGAGTTGAAGCATCTAACTCCTCAACATGAGGACCGAAAATTACCATAGGCCTTTCTTCCTGGAGGTTTAAACTATCTGGGATTGGGGCTTCTCCTTAAGGAAGCATGAAAGAAGACACCTGGGACTGGTAGACTGACTGTTTCAGGAGTTCAATTAGGGGGAATGGAATTTTAACTTTTTCCAGTTATTTTTGAAGATTAAAAGCAGAGGGATAATTCTCTATGGTATTTTCCTTTGGTTCATTTATCATGGCTAAAGGTTTTTCTTCCCTCGGCATAGGTTTAACATTTGCATTTGGATTAGAGGCTAACTTAGAAGAGGAAGGAATGGAGTCGTAGAATGTAAAGGTTTAGTTATAGGTCTCTTAGCTTTATCTCCGACTTTCAGAACAACTATCTCCTTCTGAGGCATCTCTTCTTCTTGTTCTTGTGTGCATGTCCTCTTCCTAGAGGACCTGAGATCATATTTTATGTTGAAATGTGCCTGCATGAAGTCCACGAATTGCTTGCAGTAATCATCAATCTCTGGATCTTCAACAACACTTGTTTTTTTTTCTTCTTCTTGCAAGGAAAGCTCCACTCCTTCACTTTCTTGCAAAGAATACTCAACTTCATCGCCATCTGAGTAAGCAAGATATTGATCTTCTTGCCCATCAGGAATGTCTTCGGCAAGCCCATCCATCTGCCCTTCCAAGTACAGCGAGGGCTGTATGTAATCTTGTTGCTCCTTCCGATCTCTTTGTAATATTTGTAAAGGAGGCTTTGTATATTGGGGGTTATAACCCCTATTCAGAGCGGCTTGAGATGGCCTAGAGGAGGAATTATTTGCTTCAAGCTCAAGCTTCACTAGCTTGCTCGAAAGGTTCTTGATCATTTTATTCATCTCCTCGATTTTGTTATCGGCTACCTCTCTGTCTTGATTAGATGTAGATGCTTCTTCTTTCCCTCTGTGCCTAGCATCATGGTCCAGCCTCCCTCTGGATTTTTCCGTAGAAGCGAAGTTAGCTTCGAATTCTAGTGCATCGGTTTGAGCCTGGTCCAAAGTAGCAGACTTCCTTTCCCTTAGGGTGAATCCGAATTCTAACTCAAATGCTGCTATAAAGACGACCTTAGCAACGATCTGGTGCGACTTCATTTCTACAGGCAAGATAGTATATAGTTTATTAAATATCTTAATAAACTTAGACACGTCTTCGTTATGTCTCTTCTTTAAAGCATTAAATTCCGTAAGACAATATCCATGATCCTTATTTTCTCCCCATTTCCTAGTGAAGGCATTTTCCATTTCCTCCCAGTTATTAATGGAGCGGTCCCCCAAGGTCTTGAACCATTTTTTGGCCTCTCCATCTAGAGTCTGGACAAAAAATCTCAACACCACGTCCAGATGTTCAACATTGAAATTTTCCGCGAAGGCGCAGAAAACTTCTAGGTGTTTCTGAGCTCCAGTATCATCTTCTCCATTGAAACGAGGTAGGATCTTTAAGTAATCCTAAGGCATATTGTTCAAGATCCAAGGCAATTCCAGGGGGGCGTATTTTTTCAATAGGAAGCCAGGAACAACCATCGAAGGTTTTGGGGGTGGCAGGAGATTCTGATGTGTAATAGGAGGTGGTGGAAGAGATGTATGTATGACAATGGGGATATATTGAACAGAGGCTTGAGGGGCTAATTGAACTGCGGGAATATGAGAAGTGGAAACCTCTATGACTTATTTAACTTCTTCAGCTTCGGGAGTGGGATGCAGAAAGAAGCTCATGGTATCTACAGATTCGACCTCATCTTTGACTTCAATATTTTCTAGGGAGGGGCTATCTGAAGTGTAGTCAAGGGTTCTTGCAGTAGAATTAGGACCTTGATCTTGAGCTAATTGAGAGGAGGATGGAGAGTCTTCTAGGGAGAATCTGGGAATATCTGTATAAGCTGATTGTCTTTCTCTCCAACTTCTCTTGTGCAAAATCTTCTCTAGATCAGACACTGAAGGTGTTCTTAACTAGGTTGTATCTGACCTCAGGTGTGGCTTTCAGGAAGCCAGGACAAAAAATAGATTTATCCTTTGAATGACAATGGAGTCGCTAAGGTGAGGGATCTATAACTCCCAACCCTTCTTGCTCACCTATTCTGAAGGGTGGATGAATATTTTTCGAGGCCTAGGGATTTAGTTCTTTAAATTATTTCCCTGGAAATGGCGCCAGAAAGATGTTGTAGCTCCTAGAGACAGCCTTGAGTTGTATAAATACCAATGCCTCAGACATCTTAAATTCAAGGAGCATATGACTCAACTGACTGTAGTTGGAAATGTTTGGCTCTCATGCAACTATCACTCAGATGAATGGTTTTAATAAGGGTGGAACCAAAACCCCAAAGCTAAACAAAAAAAATAGAAAAACTGCAGAAACTTAGTACAAACTGTAATAATTAAATGTATCAGACAACTTTAAAACAGAATGTTGTAAAGGGGACCGACTCCTAAAATGAATACATAGTTATCAAGTTATATGTGGGTGATGACTATGGCAGAAGATAGAGTAAGATATCAACTATAACCGGGCTTATTCAAGGATAAGAATCCATATGTACTGGGCTTATTCAGAGATAAGAATCCATATATCTGGGCTCGTTCAAAGATAAGAATCCATTGTAGTTAGTATCGGAAGAACAATGGAAGAGATAGAAAATGAAACAAAGTATCATGCCTAAGCCATATTTAAAGTGCTACAGATGAATAAATATGAGTATCTTCTATGATAAATTCACATTTAAGCATGGGAGCACTCGCATTCCAGAGCATTTAGATACAAGAGATGTAGAGAGATACGAAATGAACATTTATATTCAAAAACAAGTAGAAGAGTTACAAACTGTGAATCATCCCGAGTAGAATCCACAATTCCAGCAAAACTTCTTATTACTGAGTCCCTATGGGATCTTCAAACATCCACTATCAAATTTCATACAAAATACATACAGAATACTCAAGCTAGTGAGTCCTTTGGAAAATCTGGAACCTTTTGTTAGTGTTTTCTTCCTGTTTTTATAACCTCTGATTCCTATGCGCGAGAAGGTATTTTGGGAAAATATCTTCCCCGCGTGCTTGTATGCTATTTCAGGTCTAAATAAAAAACATAAATGATGAAGTAGAACTACCTCTCATCATTTTACAACACAAGCATAAATCCGTTTCTAACTGAAATGTAAACAATTTACTAAACTGAAAGTGAAAACTGAAGGAGTGAACTAAATATTTCACCTGAAATGACAAAGTGAAAAGAACATAAGGTAAAAGGCCACGCAGGCCCAGTCATGAATGATCCTTGCTGTTTTATGAGGCGGAGCCCCTGCTGCTGCTGGCGAAGGCAATACCGTTAGTCGTGGGAGAGCTGGCCTTCTGTGCTGGAGAATGTGGTTCTGCTAATAGTGGAAGAGTTGGCCTTCTGCGCTGGAGGGTCTTATAGAATGGCCAATGGTCATGATCCATTGATTGAGATGTGGAATTGACCCTCTGCAATCTTTTTTCTCTGTTTCCTGGGCGTGGAGGATCGTTGTCCTCGGCCTCGAGCCACTGTGATTGGCTATGAGATGGCCCGCATACTTAAAATGCCATGAAAACTTGCACAGATAGCAAACCAGTTAAAAAAATCCTGCGATGGGGGGTAGATTGCTTCAGAAGGCTCAGGTGAAGGCAGAGGAGCAGTGCGGAGGCAAGGAATGCGGTGGAGGCATTTCCATGGCGAAAACATGGTTTGAATCCAATCTGGCGCGAAACTATGCGAAAGGCGGTTTTGCGGAAAACCATGGTGGTTTTCACGTGGGAGCTGAGCGATAAGCGGTATCGGGCTGGGGGCACGTGATACGTATTAGGAAGCGACGCGTGTCCTAATAAAACCACCCGTTTCGCGTCGGAGTTGCGCGTTGGGGAGCTATTGTGCAATGGATGCGAAAATGAGTGGGAGCCGTCCGATCTGAGCAATCCAGATCAACGGCTGCAGATGAATGCGACAGGCGTACTTGCGCGGTCGGGTGGGACCGACGATGATGTCAGCAAAGATGTCGCGTAGCGGGGCGATCAAGTTAGGGGTTATAAGATGAAGAGGAGCGATCATCGTTGGATGGAGAAGATTAATAGTCCAGATCAAAGCGGGGAATGCAATAGTGGATGAGTGGTCGTGAAATTGGCGAAGGAGCGATGGAGCGAGGACCGTTGGATTATGAGGACATCAACAGTGGAGATCAACTACGGGGGCACATGGGGGTACAGATTAACTTCCTGGCCTGTGCCTCTGCAGAAAATTTCAGCTGTTGATTTGAGATCTTCCGTAGTCAACCAGGTCCACTGCGGAGGCACTCAAGGTGTTAACTCGTGCACTAAGAGCGCCTGCAGATAGAGAAAAATATTGATGGTGACCGTTGGATCGGGCTCGATCAACGACGGAGATAAATTGGAGAAAAGTGAGCGGGGTGAAAGGCAAAGGTGCACTGGCTGTTGGATCAGGATGATCAACGGTTGAAATCTCATCGGGGAATGGTAGGCAGAAAGGGTTTGAATGGGAGGACAGAGACAGCACGAAGGCGCAATGACCGTCAGATCTAGAAGATCGACGGTCCAGATCATATTGCAGCTTTGCATAAATGAATGAATGAGGCGGAGGACAATGAAACAACGAGACAACGCTGACCGTTGGATAAGGAGGATCGACGGTCGGGATTCCATCGCGGGGGACAAAAAATAGAGCCGAGGGAGGCCCGATATCCATTGAATCGAATGCGATCAACGACTCAGATTATATCGGCATGGAATGAACATGGGTGGTGAAAATATACAGTGAAACAGGAAGGAGTGATGTGTGATGAGCGATGAGTGAGGACCGTTGGATCTGCGGAGATCAACGGTGGAGATTATCTCGAAAGATCGACATATCGGTGGAGAAATACAGAGTGAAAATGGTTTACTGTGATGTGCGATGGATGGGCGCAACGTGACGAGCGAGGACCGTTGGATCTACGAAGATCAACGGTCGGGATTGCGTCGAGGTTTCGTACATTGGCGGTGAAAAAGAGTTTAATGAATAAGGAATGTTTGGTGGCGATGAGCGATGTGCGATAGTCGAAGAGCGCTTAAATACTTTTAGTCTTCAGTCATAGAGCTGGGTCATATGAGAAATGGGGGCTAAAGGCTTAAGCTGAAAGGCACTTAGAGGCCTGATATGTTAAAATGAGCACTTTTAAAGCAAAAAGGTGGATTTTTAGCCTTTTCAAGGGTTCCGATAAGTGAAAAAGGGGCTTTGACAGTCCATGCAGTCCTTGTTGTATTTTTTTTGCAGGATAAAGCTCCTTATCATTAGACATCCCATCTCGGTGAGGAATGTCATAACAACAGGACACTATTCAATAGATAACTTTACACCTACATGAATATGAACCTTCACCGGATTACTATCCTACCTATTAAACATATGCAATTTTGTATCGACATACTTCCTCTAGTATAACCAGAGCTTCCTCTTTTCCCTATTTCTTTTAATTTCCATCCCCAAAAAATAGTTTATAGCACCAAGATCCTTCACTTCGAATTTGGAGGACAATTGGGTCTTCAAATCATGGATAATTTCTTTCTTATTTACAATCAACAACATATCATCCACATATAAGGCCAAATAAATAACACGGTCACCAATTAATTTAAAATACACATAATTAACCGTTTTTCTCCTTGTGAAGCCAAGTCCTTGTATATATATGTCAAATTTTGGATACCACATCCTTGGTGACTATTTTAACCCATACATGGACTTTTTTTTAACCTGCATACTAGTTATTTCTTACCCTTCACTACAAATCCTTTTGGTTGCTTCATGTAGATCTCTTCTTCCAAATCCCCATGAAGAAATGTTGTCTTCACATCCAATTATTCTACCTGAAAATAAAAATAAAAAACAACAAATAAAAGTAATCTAATAAAAGCTAACATGGCAAGAGGAAAAAAGATATCACCAAAATCAATTACCAACACCTAGGAATAACCTTTTTCTACCAATTGAGCTTTGTATTTCTCCACCTTGCCTTCTACATTCATCTTCTTCTTAAACACCCATTTTCTACCAATGGGTTTCCTTCGAGCCGACAACTCTACCAGATCCCAAGCCTCATTTTTTTCCAAAGATGCCATGTCATCAACCATGGCCTCTTTCTAGAGATTTCTATCTCTAAATCCACTACCTCCCTCACAGTTCGGGGATCATCATCGGTAATAGATAAAGAAAGATTTGAATATAAAGTAGATGAAGTATACCTCTCTGACTACCTTATTTCTCGAACTGATCTTCTCAAAACTGGAGTTTGTGGCTCTTTCTCTTCTGATTCATCCTCTGGTGTAGAGTCTGATTCTTCCTACTTTAATTCAAACTTTATATTCTTAGGTTAATTTGGTAGGAATTCATGTTTAATAACATCTTTCACCTCTCTAAACACCACATCTCGGTTTTAAACAACCTTCCTTGTTTATGGGTTCTAAAGTTTATAACCTTTTAAACCATCCTTATATCTAATAAAAATGCTCCTTTCATATTTACTATCCAACTTGGTTATTTTCTCCTTTGGAACGTGTACATTTGCATCATAACCAGATACCCTCATATGTGAAAGAGAGTTTTTCTTACTAGTCCATACCTCATGTGGAGTAATATCCTCCAATGTTGATGAAGGTGATTTTTTAACTAGCTAACATGCAATATATATTGCCTCTACTCAGAATTCCTATCCTAACCCAACACCACTGAGAATGCTTCTTGCATTTTCCATTAATGTCATGTTCATTATTTCTGCACACCATTTTGCTGAGGTGTGTATGGAGTATTCTTCCGCCATGCTATACCACACTTCTTATAGAACTCTTCAAATTCATTCTTTCAAACTCTCCACCAGTATATGTCCTCAACAACATAATCTTCTTCTTAATACGATTTTCCATTAGAGCCTTAAATTATTTAAACCTGTCAAAGAATTCTGATTTCTTCATGAGGAAATATATCCTTGTATTCCTCAAGAAGCTATCTATAAATGAGACATAGTACAGAGAATTACCCAGTGATGGAACCAACACAAGCCCAAACACATCTTGTACACAAGCTCTAATATCCTTTTCGCCTTCTTAGCACCAAAGGAGAAACTCACCCGATCCTGCTTCCCATATACACAATTTTCACAAAAATGGAAGTATAGAGAAAAATTATACATACCTTCTACCATACCATTACCATGTAGTATTCATAGACCCTTCTCTCCAATATGTCTAAGCCTTTGATGTCATAGCATGGTATTTTCTCCAGAGACCACTAGATTTTTTGAACCACTTTCAGGAACCACAAAACTATTGGAACCATCAATAACAATGCTACCTAGAAGCTTGTACATATTTCCAATATGAACTCTATGCATCAATACCAGTGCTCCCAAACCATCTTGCATGTATATTTCTCGAACACTATTATTACACCTGCATCATCCATCTTACCTACATAAATTATATTTTTGGCAAATGTAGGAATATGCAGAACACCAAGAATTTTTCTAATCCTTCCACCTTGTAAATTCAGCTTGAATTTTCCACATCCAATGATTTTGGCCTTCCTGTCATCCCCTAAGAAGACATCACCACCATCATATTTTTCATACTCGCAGAACGACTCTCTATGGGGAGTGAAGTGAAAGGATGCACATGATTCAATCAACCATGCCTCATGATCTACATGTGTACTTGAAGAAGAAGCCAAGTAAAAATCCCCACCTTCATCTAAAATAGTTTTATCCTTTGTAGAAGGAGCATCATCAGATCCCTTTCCTTTCCCAGGAGCTTTGGATTTACAATCCTTTTGTAGTGCCCTTCCTTTCCACATTTCTAGCACACCTCTACAAATTTTCCTGGAGATTTAGATCCCCTTCTAGATTTAGATCTCCCACTTGAGGACTTTTTTTTATTTTTATGGGACCATCCTCTCACAAAAAAGGCATCTCCATTCTAGCTCTCCATATTTTTCCATCTTATTTCCTCCAACAACAAGGATGAGACTATTTCATCAAACATAAAGGCAGTTGTATTGCTACCTATTACAACAACTAGACTATCCCACAAATATGGTAGAGAACACAAAAAATTGATGAACTTATCTTCTTCTAAAATTTTTATATCAACATATGACAATTGGCTTACTGTAGTATTAAAGGAATTCAGATGCTCTATCACTGACTCTCCATCCTTCATCCTTAGGTTATAAATTTTTTTCCGCAGGAGCAGTTTGTTCACCAGAGACTTAGATTGGTACAAAGTCCCTAACTTGTCCCACAAATCCTTCATCATAACTTCCCCTGATATATTAAAAAATACTAAATATGAGAGAGAAAATCATATAGTTCTCTTCTCTTTTCGATCTAATTTCGTCGAGTCTTTTTCTGACATTGTCGTTGGTTTAGTACCCAGATCTACCACAATCCACTGATCTCTATCCACCAATAGATTCTCCATATTGATCTTCCACAACCCAAAAGTTTTTCCATTGAATTTCTTGTTCTCTATATTTCCACTATTCACCATCTTCTTTCACTGCAAGAATCAATCCCGCAGATATCCCATTGAACAGGTTCTACCACAGTCTCGAGAAAAATCCCTCTGGAGCAAAGGTGTCCCATTGAAGCTGAAATAACTCTGATACCACTTGTTGGAATCAAGATTCCTTTTATCACCAAATTGAGGTTGATGGGCTGCTTCAATAGTCAATTTAGAGTAACTATTTCAAACCTACTTTTGGCTGGAACTTAGCCTTTCCAACATGAGAGGGTTCTCTCAAGGATAAGAATGATATTCAATAGATAAAGATAAAAAAATATGGCTAACTCTTAAATGTGCTTTGAATATTTTTTATGTAGGTGAAGGATGCAAATAAATGGCTACCATTGGGCATGGAGTCAGTATGGAAACTCAATCACATATCAAACATCTCTCATGGAATTTGAGGCATGTGTATTCTCATCAAAACATAACATAAGCAGTAGACTAGAGGCATAAAGGAAGTTGGAGCATGTTTAACCATGAATTAAAAGTAATTACACACAAATTAAACTAAAATAAGATTAAAAGAGCTTGTAGGATAAACACATACAAGAATACATGATGAATCTTAGGTGAGAAAGAAGTTTGCTGCAACTGTATATTACTGACAGAAAAATATTACAAAAGTAGCTTGTAGCCTTACCTCCATCCAACTCTTTCTAACTCTAAAAATGTCTCATTTATAGAGTGAGGACTCATAAAAATTATTTTCCACCTTTCTAGATTCGAATTCCCACCTCAGAGACCTATTTCAAATAGGATTACATCACTTGGAGACTTCATAGGAATATTTATGTTTTGCAGAGTTTGAATACAAAAGGGACTCTTCTTTCATTAAATAAATCAACAAATCTATTTACTAGCCCTTATCAATTGCAAGAAAATAATTTTTTGAGTGTACTAGACTACTGATGTGTCATCATGCCATGTGGATGCTGAGCTGGACCTCTTCGAAGTTAAATTTTACAAATTTTACACAAATCTGGTTAGTAAAAATTTTGGAAAATAGGCCTAAAATATGAGTGCATAATTTCTAAACCATGGATTTGTAGTAAATGAGAGAGGTTTCTATATATGGGCTTGAGCTGAAGAAAAAAATCCTTCATAGTTCCAAAATGATTTTTCATTTGGTCATAAATTTAAGTTGAACTTGAATGCTAAAACAATCATGTACAAAAAATTTTAGGAGAGTTCGTAGCAATTTCATTTCACCACCTTTTGCATAACCTTTGACATTTCTGACTGCTGGAGGGTCTTCCTTGGGTCTAATAAGCTAAATACACACCTCTATCATCCTCTTCCATGTATTTTTTGAAGTATTTTTAGCTTAAGTAAACCTACAACAAGTTCGTAGCGAAAACTCAGCTTCAAGCTTGGAGTTCGCTATGAACTTGCCTAGTTTGACAGATTTTGTAATTCTTCCTTTTTTCACCTCAAAAATAGTAGTAAAGACTTTACATGCTTGGTATGATAATATTAGACATAATATGGTCCAAGAATGTGTTGCCTTACCAAATTTCAACATCATCATCTTGCATAATCATTTTAAGACCCTTTTCTTCAATTCTTCTTGTACCATCTTCATTGAACCAAACTAACATACTGAGGTGTTAGCCAACTGATACACTAGAGTTAAGACCCTGTAAACCTGAATTGAGATGGTGAGCTATCCAATGGTAATATGGAAAAAGTGATGTGTTTTTATGCTTGATTATGTGTCCAACATGATGAGTTGGAAACCCAATCATCTTCTATGATGAGTGTTCTCACTAACCAAAGTCTCCATTGATACACTTTAACCATTCCAGATGATTGATATGCTTCAAAAAGACATTTAACGCTTGAAAAGCTTTAAAATTCTCTCTCGCTACAAATTAGGAAAGTTCGTAGTGAATTATGACTGTTTTACATTGATTTCACTACGAACTTTGGTATTCTTGTCAAATTTCACTGTAATGACCAGATTTTCTCATGCATGAGAAATTTTTGGATTTTTCTTTGACGTTGACTTCTATCACATGAAGTATGACCATTAAGACCCCTCACATATGTGAATTTTTTTTAAATTATGAATTCAAAAGACCTTATTCAACTCTAAGTGACTCAACCTAATTAACTTATGACCAACCAAATTTTATCATGGATAACAGTGGCTCCAATGGGGATGTTGCACCCTTGTGGTGCAGCAACGAACCAATAGCTCCAGTGCCTTATTCATTGGGAATTTCCCAACCACTTGTCATATTCTTCAGCCTGTATTCGATCCTTGATATGCTCTTGAAGCAAAAACAGTTCTACAAACCGAAACTTGCAACTACAATATTCAAACTAAATGCTAAAAGAAATGCTTGCCCAACAAGCTTATTTATGTACATACCAATCCTACTCTAACAACTGAAGACCAAAATTTCAATTCGAGCAATATGAAACCTCCAGTATAACCAGCCAAAGAGCTGATCCAACACCTGGGCTTCTTGACTTTTCTTCAATGGACCATCTATTAGCAACTTAGAATAAAAATTGAATCCATAACCTGAACTTATAAATTAAAGAAACTCCACCTTCACTGATGACTAAAATAGGGTTACCAAAGGAACTTTATAATCATGAAAATTTGATGAAATCAATAATAGGATCCTTGAAAACACTGAAAAGTGTCCTGGCGTCATAATCCAAAGGATAATTTTCATTCATACGTAGGTTGTCTTTGTTTTATGTCTTCATTTTCAACATCATTCTTGAGACAAGGCTCTGACTGTTCATGAAAATATTCAATGGGAGGAACTATATCATGTGCGACATGGATGTTTAGAAATGAATTTTCATGCCTTATAATTAGAAGTTCATGTATATCATCATGCACAAACAACATTTTTTTATCATTTAAATCTGTAGCAGGACATTTTGGGATAGCAACTTGTAGATCAAAAACTCGATGATTATTATCCATTAGTGCTTCCTCATGATAGCCTTTAAGCATAGTCAAGGAATCAACCTCCCCCTAATGATAAAAAGAAACATGTTTCACATAAGATTCTTCTTGATCCTGTCCATTTTCATGTTTCTCAACATTCAAAGGTTCAAAAAATGAACAAAGCAAAGAGCCTTTTAACTGAACATCTTTATGTTCCTCTTTATCACCTAAATATTGGCAAAGTTTCTGCAAATTTTCACAAATTTCATAGGATATAACTTGGTTTTCAAAGTACTGATCCACTTCATCTTCAAGAAAATAAGACACATCTATTTCTTGCAAACCTTCTTGATTATCATGACAACTAACATGAGAAGAGAAATCATAAAGTGCCTCTAACATATCCTCATCCATGCACTCTCCATTATCACCAAGACTTTTAAGATATGGAATGAAAACCTCACAAAAATCACAGCAGTCTTGTAACATTGATAAAGAATAATGATTTTTCTCATAATTTTAAAATAAATTACTATGGAAATCTCTTAGAGAGAACACGCTTCCCGATTGCAACCCTTCATACCATGTTCTAGCTTCATCCTCTAGGGTGGCCATAAACATTTTCATGAGACAATCCTTAGGAAACTCAACTCGAAACTTATGTACATGCATATGGAACCTAACCAAGTGAAGAGAAACATTATCTTTCTTTTCATCTTTAAATATAGGAAGATAAGTAAACCAATTAACCCTTGGCATAGGATTTGGAAAACCAGGGATGTGAGACCGAATCATAGTGGAATACCTAGAATTATTTCTTGCAATAGAACTCATCCTAGAACTTCTTCAAGCTACTGATATTTAAGCAGTGGAGTCACCATGAAGCCATGAATTTCTGAATTCTTCATGAATGGAGTCGCCAAGGTATAATTACAGCCTTCGAATGCTTTTGAGCTCCTGCTAGCTTCAAGAGTTCAATATATCTGTTTAAGCACAAAATTTCGGGAAAATGCATCTTGAGTCTCCTGACAGATGCTCCAAAACGTTATCACCAAATTGAGGCCGATGGGCTGCTTCAATAGTCAATTAAGAGTAACTATTTCAAACCTACTTTTGGTCGGAACTTAGCATTTCCAACCTGAGAGGGCTCTCTCAAGGATAGGAATGATATTCAATAGATAAAGATAAAAAAAATGGCTAACTCTTAAATTTTATTTGAATATTTTTTATGTAGGTGAAGGATGCAAATAAATGGCTACCATTGGGCATGGAATTAGTATGGAAACTCAATCACATATAAAACATCTCTCATGGAAGCTGAGGCATGCGTATTCTCATCAAAACATAACATAAGCAATAGACTAGAGGCATAAAGGAAGTTGGAACATGTTTAACCATGACTTCCAAGTAATTACACACAAAGTAAATTGAAAGAAGATTAAAAGAGCCTGTAGTACAAACACATACAAGTATTCATGATGAATCTAAGGTGAGAAAGAATTTTGTTGCAACTGTATATTACTGACAGAAAAAACATTACAAAATTAGCTTGTAGCCTTACCTCCATCTAACCCTTTCTAACTCTAAAAATCTCTCATTTATAGAGTGAGGACTCATACAAATGATTTTACACCTTTCTAGCTTCGAATTCCAACCTCAAATACCTATTTCAAATAGGATTACATCACTTGGAGACTTCCTAGGAATATTTACGTTTTGCAGAGTTTGAATACAAAAAGGACTCTTCTTTCATTAAATAACTCGACAAATCTATTTTGTAGAAATTATACAAACATATGTATATCAATAGATTCAATCTGATCAAGCAATTTACTAAAGCTAGATACTGAATCCTTCTACAAATTAATTGCAGAAAATAAACACAATCACTAATCACAACAAATAATGAAAGAAGCAAATCAATCCACAACACAGATATTTTCCCAGAGAAATATTGTTGCTTAAAACCCCTATATCTTCTATTGTATATTCGGCATGGAATCATGAAACAATTACAATGCACTCTTCTCACAAGAGTCTCCTGCACTCTCACAATTGTCTCACACTGACCCTGACAATATCGGCCAACACTTAGCCAATTTCCTGTCTCTAATCAGCTTTCCTTGCTTGTGCAATTCTTGATGAATGCAATCCCCATTATTTAGGAGTATTTTCCTTCCGAAACTGCGCAAGCATCATGGGAAATCCAATGAATGTTTGGTTATATGTGGGCAACCTACTAATTATACAACTAATAGTTAACATCCCTTTAACCTTTGTCTCAACTGGGCCTCTAATAGAATTGACATGCATGTAACTATTAATAGTAAATCATCAGTTGCATGGAAGATCACTAATTGTGAATTAAATATGATTTAATTCACTTGATCTCTCACTAGTGCAACAAACAGTTACAACTAGCTCAACTGACTTTACTTCACCTAACTGACTTAATTGATTACTCATGCATTAAACTAATGCACTAACTGCAACTCGAATTCCATAACTAATAGAATCACTATGCATGCCTCACCAACACCATCAACTCGAAATTAATGAGCTAACTAAGTTTATCACACTTAGTTAACTATTAAAAGTGATTATGAGATAAGATTACATTTTATTGTCCAATTTAATTAACGGAAAATTAAATTAGACATTGCACCAATTTATTAATTAAATTGGCTTTCACACTAATGTATCGCTTGGACCCATCATCCCATGATCCCACACTAGTGTGTGTGTTTCATTTTCCTGTTGACTTTCAACACTCCCTCTCAACAAGAAAGGGATTATATGCCACCCCGATCCTGCCTCTATGGTATTCAAATTTGCTCCTAGCGAGCACCTTCGTCAGAATATCTACATCTTGATCCTTCGTGGGAATGTACTAAAGTAACATAATGCGTCTTTGAAAACGATCTCTATGATGGTGGTACCAGATGTCAATGTGCTTGGACCTATCATGTAATAGTGGATTAACCGAGATTTTAATGCAACTCTGGTTATCACAATGTATCACCATCGGATCCATCTAAGAACCAAACAAACCAACCCATTAGGGGAATTTTGAGGTCTAAAATGGGCCTCCTAAGAAAAATTTACAACCAAAATAGACTTTATAAGAACCAATAGGATTCGAGATGATGATGTCAACCATGGAAGATGATTCACCATTTTTTAAGTACAAGGGTACAAATATTAAAAAATAATAAAAAATTAAAAATACTTTTTCAACTTGTATTTTCAACTTATCTCCCAAATTTTTTTCTCACATTTCGAGCAG
The DNA here is from genome assembly GCA_034641835.2 of Pinus albicaulis. Lineage (NCBI taxonomy): Eukaryota > Viridiplantae > Streptophyta > Pinopsida > Pinales > Pinaceae > Pinus > Pinus albicaulis. Next base: position 150,366,482 of record CM076575.1, read on the forward strand.
GAGTACTTATTGGATGCAAAATTTAATTCTTCATCCAAGGAGTACCCATGTTGCATACTTCTAATGGACCTTGCTACAAAAAAAAATTAGAAAGACATGAAAAAATGTGATTGCAATCATGTTTTTATGTATTTTTCATTTTTCATGTAGCAGGATCCATAAAAATTATGCAACATGGCTACTCCTTGGATGAGGAATTAAATTTTTTATCCAACGAGTACTCTTGCTCGAAATTTGAGTAAAAAATTTGGGAGATAAGTTGAAAAAGTAGTTTATTTCTTTTTTCCCTAAAAAATTTGATGATATAATGAAATATTATTTTATTATTTCTACTATTATTTTATAATTTTCTTAGGAGGCCCATTTTAGACCTCAAAACTCCCCTAATGTAGGATCTTTCTCATTCAGATGGCCTCACATGCAGCCTGACTTGTTGCCATGTACTCTGCCTCGGCTCAACTGAGTGCCACAGATCGTTGCTTCCTACTATAACAAGAAACTGTTGTCGATCCTATGTTGAAGATCCCTCCCGATGTGCTCTTTCTGTCTGATGGAATTCTTGCCAAATCTGCATCCGTGAAGCCTTGAAGCTTCACTCCCTCTGTCCATCTGTACCATAATGCATACTTTGTAGTGTCCTTGGGATATCTCAAGATATGCTACCCTGCCTTCCAAAAGAGCTTGTTCAGCTTAACCATAGCTTGAATTAGTTGGTTAACTACATAGCAAATGTCTGGTCTAATGTTCACCAAGTACATCAGTGAATCCACTAGCTGCCTGTAAACAATAGCATCTACTACTTCTCCTGAAGTACCATCCTCTTTCCTCCAATTTCCTAGAAGAGGAGTCTCCATGGGTTTACAACTCTCCATGTGAAACTTATTCAGAATCTCTTTGGAATACTTGCCTTGAGAAACAAATATCTCACCATCTCACTGCCATATTTCCAAACCAAGGAAATAGTGAAGGAGTCCCATGTCCTTCATTTCGAACTCCCTTGCAAGATACTCCTTGCAAGAAGTTATTAGCTGCTCATCACCTGTCAAAATTAGATCATCAACATAATGTACGATAATCAAGAGCTTACCATCAACCACAATCTGGTACACGTTCACATCCGCTTCACTTTTGGTGAATCCCAACTCGGTGAAATATCTGTCAATCTGAGTGTATCAAGCACGAGGTGCTTGCTTCAGCCCATACAATGCTCTCTTGAGTCAGTACACATGCGACTCACTATCAAATATCTCAAAACCTTATGGCTACTCTATGTACACTTCTTCCTCAATAACTCCATTGAGAAACATAGTCTTCACATCCATCTAATGTATCTGCCATCCCAACTACGCAGAGAGTGCAAGGATAGATCTAATAGATGAGTACCTCGCAACCGGTGCAAAAGTCTCCTCATAGTCAATCCCCTCAATTTGTGAGAATCCTCGGGCTACAAATCTAACCTTTTACTTCTCCACACTCCCATATGTAGCTTGCTTCACCTTATAGATCCATCTAGATCCAACCACTGATTTTCCGACCGGTCTTGGGACAATTTCCCATGCACTGTTCTTGACAATGGAGTCATACTCCTAAACCATAGCATCAACCAAAATTGGTTGTTGCATTTCTTCCTCAAATGAGGATGGTTCTATCACAATACACTTTCCCATAAGGGCCATGTATCCAGTAAACCTATTTGGAGATTGTCTCTGTCTGCGCAGTGAAGTAGGTGCTCCTACATGCTCTGTCGCATCAAGTCTCAATCTATCAACTTCTGTGGTGCGCCTTCTACCATTTCTGGTAGATGGCTCTGCATGAATGTTTTCTTCCACTCCATGATCCTCCTCATGTGGCTGCTCCACATCTTGAGGTTCATTCTTTGGAACCAAGAGTTCCTCAACTGCATGCAAATCTAACTCCCTCTCAAGGGAAAATTGCATGGCTTTCTCCTCATCAAATTTTATATCCCGTCTCAAAACAGTCATCTCGTTGTTTGGAAAATACACCTGATAGTTTTGGGGAGTATTAGTGTACCCAAAAAAATCCCAATCTCAGTTGTTGGTTCGAGATTATTCCTAGAATCTTTGGTCACATGCACATATATAGATGAGCCAAAAAATTTAAAATATGAAACATCAGGTTTCTTACCAGAAAAATCCTCCTCTGGTGTACTCATGCCAAGTATTTGATGAGGACTACGATTTTGCACAAATACCGTTGTGCTGCATGCCTCCACCCACAGATGCAACGGTAGGCCCTGATCATGCAACATCGCTCGTGCTGCACCCACAATTGTTCTGTTCTTTCTTTCTATGACCCACCATTTCTTCTTTTTGCAGAATTTCTTGAATTCATTGTAGATGTACTCACCACCATTACCGCTCCTAAGAGTCTTCACATGCTTCCACGTATCTTTCTCCATCAGTGCTTTGAACTCAAAATTTTTTGAGAACGCCTGATCTTTCTTCTGCATGAAGTATATCCAACACTTTCTATAAAAATCGTCAAAAAATATCACGTAGTACTTGTGATTTGCTATCGAAGCAGTAGAGAATGGTCCACACATGTCTGAGTGAACTCTCTCGAGGATTTCTGAAGCTCAGTTCTCCTTCTCGTGAAAAGTGGCCTTTCCATACTTCCCGTAGTACATCCATTGCACGTGTCTAACTGCATAAGAGTACCCTTGGGAAGACCCGTAGAAATCTGATGCATGACCTTCAAGGCTTCATGGTGTATATAGCCCAATCTCCTGTGCCATAACTCGCCCTCATCCTGGCTCATCACTTTTTCTGCCTTACCCATCAATGTTGCGCAACCATATACATCAAGTTTATAGAGATTCTTCACACGAATCCCAATATTCTTGGCTTGTCCTGTGGCTTTGTGTCGAAGGAAAGATTTTCCTTCACTGAAAATGACATCATAGCCTCTATCTTCCAACATTGTGACTAAAACTAAAATTTTCTTCAAGCCTGGTACATGCATTACATGTTTTAATAAGAAGGGTTTACCTAACTGTCTCTAGAAGGTAACTGTACCAATCCCGGTAGCACTGTACTGCCTGTCATCACCCATTTCGATATGCATCTAGAGGTCCTTCTCCTCCAAGTTACTGAAAAGTTCTTTGTCTCTCTTCATGTGGAAATATGCACCACTATCCAAGTTCCACACCGATCCCATTGCACTTGACACCATGCATGCAATGAGAAATAATTCAAGCTCAAATTGCAAGGACACAACCTCACCAACTGCAAATCTTGAAGCCTTCTTGTTCTTCTTATTTTGTGGAAAGTTAGTGGCATAATGTCCATGCTCGTGATAGTGAAAACATTTCACTCTGGACATGTCGCGCTTCTTGCCATATTTTCCAGACTCATATTTGGAATAGGATTTCTTTCCTTTCCCCTTCTTCGCCTTAGCAACCAAAGCACAATTTTCTTCATCATCATTGTTAGATGAAGATCCATCCCTAGTATTCTGCCTGAATTCCTCTTGCACCAAATCCGACCAAAGTCGTTCCCAACCTGGTAGCTTCTCCCTCCCATTGATAGAGTCTTGATAACTATGCCAACTCTTGGGAACGCCTAGAACTGTAATTCCGAGACTCCCAAGATCATCCCGACATTGGACAGACTTTGTTAAATATTTCAGAATAGTGTGGCCTTTCTCCATTTTGATTTTCCTAAGCTTTTCCTTCAGTGCCAATTTTCTATGATCACTGCTGCTCTGAAACAGATCTGTCAAAGCTTTCCACATTGCATATGGTGTCACTTTTCCATGGATACTTGAGACAATGTGGTCTCTTACTCCCTCCAGTAAGATCACCCTCACCTTTGCAACCTTCTTTTGCCAAGCATAAAGATTTGTGGCATCTGCTGCAGTGGGTTTGGGAAAATCATTATCAATGAATTATTTCAACCAGTTGTCCTCTAGTACTGCCTCCATCCTGTCTTTGCATGCAATATTATTGGAACTTCCTTCGAGTGCATACTCCAATCTCAAGCCATTGAAAGTCATTTTGATCCTGATCCGCTTGTCGCACCAAGAATACTTTTGCAAATTCAAATTCTATTCAATTAAAAACTCAATTTCTTCTTCACTATAGTGATTTCATGTGCTCTGATACCATGTAGAAATTATACAAACATATGTATATCAATAGATTCAATCCGATCAAGCAATGTAATAAATCTAGATACTGAATCTTTCTACAAATCAATTGCAGAAAATAAACACGATCGCCAATCATGACAAATATATAAAGAAGAAAAACAATCCACAACACAGATATTTTCCTGGGGAAAGCTTGCTGCTCAAAACCTCTCTATATTCTATTTTATATTCAACATGGAATCATGAAACAATTACAATTCACTCTTCTCACAAGAGTCTCTTGCAGTCTCACAACTGTCTCACACTTACCTGAACAAAATCGACCAACACTTAGCCAATTTCCTGCCTCTAATCAACTTTCCTTGCTTGTGAAATTCCTGATGAATGCAATCCCTATTATTTAGTAATTTTGGCCTTCCAAAACTGCGCAAGCATCATGGGTAATGCAATGAATGTTTGGTTGCATGTGGGCAACCTACTAATGATACAACTGATAGTTAACATTCCTTTAACCTTTGTCTCAACTGGGTCTCCACTAGAACTGACATGCATGCATCTATTAATAGTAAATCATCAGTTGCATGGAAGATCATTGATTGTGAATTAAATATGATTTAATTCACTTGATCTCTCACTAGTGATACAAAAAATTACAACTAGTTCAACTGAATTTAACTCACCTAACCGATTTAACTGATTACTCATGCATTAAACTAATGCACTAACTACAAATCGAATTCAATAACTAATAGAATCACTCTGCATGCCTCACCAACCACCCTCAACTCGAAATTCATGAGCTAACTGATTTTATCTCACATATTTAACTATTAAAAGTGATTAGGAGATAAGATTACATTTTAGTGTCCAATTTTATTAAGGGAAAAATAAATTAGACATTGCACCAATTTATTAATTAAATTGGCTTTCACACTAATGTATCGCTTGGACCCATGATCCCACGATCCCACACTAGTGTGTGTGTGTGTGTGTTGCATTTTCTTGTTGAATTTCAACATATTTAATAACCCTTATCAACTGCAACCAACTAATTTTTTGAGTGTAATGGACTACTGACGTGTCATCATTCCACGTGGATGCAGAGTTGGACCTCTTCCAAGTCTAATTTTACAAATTTTACACAAATATGGTTAGTGAAAATTCTGAAAAGTAGACCTCAAATATGAGTGCATAATTTCGAAAAAAATAATGGTTTTGCAGAAACTGAGAGAGGTTTTTTTAGATGGGCTCGTGCTGAAGAAAAAACTCCTTCAGATTTCCAAAATGATTTTTCATTTGGTCAGAAATTGAAGTTGAATTTTAGGAGATTTCATAGCATTTATATTTCACCACCTTCTGCATAACCTTTGACATTTCTAACTATTGGATGGTATTCCTTGGGTCTAATAAGTTAAATACATGCCTCTATCACCCTATTCCATGTATTTTTTAAAGGATTTTAGCTTAAGGAAACCTACAGCAATTTCGTAGTGAAAACTCAACTTCAAGCTTGGAGTTCGCTACGAACTTGCCTAGTTTGACAGATTTTTTGTAATTCTTACTTTTTTCACCTCAAAAACACTAGTAAAGCTTGTACATGCCTGTTATGAGAGTATTAGACATAATATGGTCCAATAATGTGTTGCCTTACCATATTTCAACATCATCATCTTGCATAATAATTTTAAGACCCCTTTCTTCAATTCTTCTTGTACCATCTCCATCGAACCAAAATACCATGTTGAGGTGTTAGCTAACTGATACACTGAAGTTAAAACCTTGCAAAACTGAATTGAGATGGTGAGCTATCCAATGATGAGGTGGAAGAAGTGATGTGTTGTTATGTTTGATGATATGTCCAACATGATGAGCTGGCAGCCCAATCATCCTCTATGATGAGTGTTCTCACTAACCAAAGTCTCCATTGATACACTTTAACCATTCCTGATGATTGATGTGCTTCAAAATGAAATTTAATGATTGAAAAACTTTAAAATTCTCTCTCTCTACAAAAATGGAGTTTTCAGGAAAGTTCGTGGCAAATTCTGACTGTTTTACATTGATTTCGGTACAAACTTTGGTATTCTTGTCAAATTTCACTGTAATAACCAAATTTTCTCATGCGTGAGATATTTTTGGATTTTTAGTTTACATTGAATCCTATCACACGAATGATGACCATTAAAACCCCTCACATATGTGCATTTTTTGAAAATTATGAATTCAAAAGACCCTATTCAACTCTAAGTGACTCAACCTAATTAACCTAGATTCAACCAAATTTTATCATGGATAAAAATTTCCATTATACCCAAACCCGCAGGTGTTAGTAAATGAACACATCACTAGAGTTAATGGATCCATGTGAGGCGGTCAAGCACATGTCATAAAACACATGGGGAGCATTGGTTTATCCAATGTCCAACAATCCCCCTCCCCCCCCACCCAAATTGAGTCAGGTGTGATTCGAACAAAATGCCTTTGGCTATGATACCAAATGTAAGTTTCAACCTTGTACAAAAATTACCTACAAACGAATTCTTAAAACTAGGAAAAAATATACAACGGTGAGAACATAAAAAAATATACAAAAATATTTTCCCGTGGATCCCAAAACCGGGACTAGCAGATTGATTTTTTCATTATATTCCTTTTAATGTTAAAATTCATATGTATGCATGTCGAAGAATTCATAAACCCCAATCCATAACCTTGGATTAGAACATAATCATATTTCCCTTGATCAAATCTACAAAATACCATGGGAAGAAAACCATCATGTCCAAAACCATGTGTAAAACCCATGCAAAAAACCATTGGTAGGTCCGCCCACCATCTTTGGGTCCACCCCCCATCCTTGGGTCTACCCAACTATTATTGGGTCTGCATAAACAAATTCATGGGGCGTGTCCCCAGACCCAGTGCAAGGGGGATACTGCCCCCTTTCAAACCCCCTGATAAGGGGGGTTGTCTCCCCCATGTGACCCCTCGACTATACCCGCCGCAATGTACAACGTACAACATGTGGTGCTAGTCGTGGAAAGAATATAACACACACCCAACAAAAAGGAGGGATTTATTTCCAGTTTAGCCAGTTTTTTGTGAATTTTCAGGACATATAGTAGAGAAAGGAACAAGGTGGCCTATCTTGACCTTTTTTCAGCCTTTCTGAGCCCAAGAAGAGCATCCAAAGGGGTTTTTGTGTGTTTTGGATACAATGGAAATATATATTTTTAAATTTGTGCATTGTATGTTGATGTAATTTACATTTTGAGCATACAATATAAAGGCCCAACATTGGAAGCTGGACCCAGAGACATAGCCCAAGAGGGGTGAAATCTATCATCAAATTATCATTTTGTGATGCTGCATGTTGTCTATTTTTCTCTGTTTAAATATGTGAAACTTTACTAAAATTTCTATGTTTTTGTGCTTTTACAATTTTGATCCATTTCCCACTAGACATAAACTAGCTTGCAAACTTTTTCAAGAAACCTTCAATTTTTAATTTCAGATCAATTAAGGGCCGAAGGGAAATTAGTGGTCACTTCTCGATGGATATATAATATCAAACATGCAATAGATAATAGTGTTGTAAGTATAAGGAAAGGTTGGTTGTGAGAGGGTTCTCCCAGAAGGAGGGAGTATACTATGAGGAGACTTTTATTCCTGTCACTAGATATGCATTGATTAGGGTGGCCATTTCCATTACTTCAAATATTGAGTGGATAATACATTAGATGGATGTGCATACTTCCTTCCTCAATGGGGTAATTGAGGAAGAGATGTATACTGAGAAGCCTCATGAATTTGAGGTGTGTGGGAGGGAGTCCCATGTATGCAAGTCAAAGAAAGCATTGTATAGGCTTAAGCAAGCACCTTGAGCATGGTACTCAAGGGTTGATGGGTACTTGATTGGCTTGGCTTCACCAAGAGTAAGGAAGATTCCAACGTGTATTGTGTACTTGTTGATGGTTATTTTCTCATCTTGGTAATTTTTGTGGATGATTTATTCCTAATGGGATATGATAAGCTTATAGAGATGTGCAAAAAGGACATTTATTGGAGGTTAAATATGACAAAAATTAGGATGATGCACTACTTTCTAACATCGAAAGTGTAGAAATATACAGAAGAGATATTCCTTGGGTAGGGTAGGTATGTGATATCCTAAAGAGATTTGTGATGGAGGATTGGAGGTTGATGTTGAAACCCATGATTACCAACTTGAGGAAGCTTAATGCTTATGAGAGTGAGTTGGTGGATCCCACATTGTGTAGGTAGTTGATAGGGTCCTTGATGTATCTAGTCAATACCAGAACATATATATATATATATATATATATATATATATATATATATATATATATATATATATATATATATATATATATATATATATATATTTTTTTTTTTTTTTTCTTTTTTTCTTTCTTTCTATGAACACACTTAGCCAATTCATGGTGGAGCTATATATATATATATATATATATATATATATATATATATTTATTTATTTTTTTTTTCTTTTTTTCTTTCTTTCTATGAACACACTTAGCCAATTCATGGTGGAGCTGAGGAGGGTCATTGGGTGGCAACGAAACATGTACTCAAGTACTTGAGAGGTATAATGGAGTATGGAATCATGTATTTCAGTGTTGGTGGAGTGCAATTTTAGGGCTACACAAATTCATATTGGGCTAGGAGTGTGGTGAACAGGAATAGTACTTCAGGCTATTGTTTCAGATTGGTATCAATTTTGATCTCATGGTTAAACAAGAAGAAACACTAAGTGGTACTTAGCTTGATATAGGTCTAGTATATGGCTACAAGTCTGGCGATTTGTGAGGCCATATGAATTCGAAAAATGATCTCATATTTATTTGGTCTTGAGACGGACCCACAATGATTCACTACGACAATCAAAGTTGCATCAAGATTTTAAAAAATATAGTGTTTCACGATGGTCCAAACACATAGAGATCATGTATCACTTCATCAAAGACAATGTTAATAGAGGTGTTTTGAGATTGCAGTACATATCCATAGATGAGTAGGTGGTGGACACTCTCACTAAGCCCATGGTGAAGGGAAATTGTGTGTTTTATAGGGATAAGTTAGGGGTGGTGGATAATCCCTTCCTTGCTAGGAGGGAGTGTTAATTTTATAACATCAAAATTTCATTTGTATAGGTTTGTGTCTAGGATGCAAGAGAATAATTCCTCTTTAGTTGGTTGTTCGAAAGGAGTAACTAATGTGATTTATTTCCTAAGTATAGCTTATAAAAAACATTCATTAATTTAATTGATTAATGTTGGCTAATTGATAAAATTTATAAGGAAAAATATTTAATTATTGATGTGACTTAGATCTAATCTCAACCATTGATCTAAGTGGGTTAGGATTTAATACTAGTTTTCTATCACTATGGAGATTGATTGTTAGGTATCTTGATCAATTTTAAATTATAAAGAGAACCTATGAGAGAGGATTAAGGCAAACATTGCATTTTTTAGGAAGTGTTTTTTCTCAAAAGTAAGAGGCTTGGGTGATTGAGGAGAAAGAGGAAAAGTGTGAAACATATTTTTCGAAGGAGAATTTGAGAGAGGGAAAATATCTATGAATGGGCTTGATATTTGTAGGAGAAAGGCCAAGAAATATGAGGAGATTCCAGGAATTTTAGCCAGTGTCGCGTGAAAAAAGGAGCCAAAATTTTCCTAATGCATAGTCATATAGGTGGAGGCCAAATTTTTGTAGGTGGAGGTGGAGAAATTTATAGGGCCGATTTATCTTCTAGAGCATCCACTTCCATGGGAGGTTGAATCTTCCTAGGGCCAAAAATCCTAGGGCCTATTCAAGGTTCTAATATTGTTGTATTTTTTATGTACTTTCTCTATGGATATAGGCCCTAAATTTTCTAGATTTCAATGTAAAGTGAAGGGAGATTTATTGGGATATTTTTTTTGTTTTGTTTTGTGCTAATTTCCTCTCTTTTTTCCTCTGAAAATTTATTGTTTAAAAGTTGATAAAACCAACATATTTATTTTCATATTTTGAGATTTTAATTTGGGTAAAAGTTATTTCTGGGTATAAATAATTGTGAGAAAGATAAATAATACATGGTTTTAAAAGTTCAACAAGGCACGGTTTGTGATAACATTAGTAAGAGCTTAAATGAATGGCTTCTAGGGTTTTTGCCTTCGGCTCCACTGCTGCCATCATGATACAGTCGTGCCCTACTGCCCATGGTGGCCATAGACATCTCGAACCTGCACTCCCTCACAGCCTACTTCATGGCCACGACTGCGTCGGTTGCACGGAAATCACAAACACAGCTCAACCATTTCTAAACTCTACCCTCCCGGCCGCAGAAATCAACGAACACCTCCGAGTTGTGCAGGACGAGGGCACCCCTGCAGATAGTTCTATGTCATCTCCTCAACTCATCGTGTCAAGGAAGCATATCCGTGAGAATTCCATCTGCGAGCCCGGCTCTGATAAATCCAACCTGCTCTGGCTCCTCAACTGCCTATTGCTTCTCCGTATTCCCCTTGAAACCTCATTTCTAGGAGACCGTTTGACAAAGCATCACAACAAGCACAATGAGATAGCCCTGCAACACAATGAGCCATCTGGACTTGACCCGCAAATATGCTCTTGCAGCCAGGAACCCCCAAATCCTCTTCCCCCGTCTTTTCATATTCATATTGCTCTCCTAATGGGAAAAACGATGCTACTCTGGGTACACTCCATGGATCTGGTGCTACACCTCTCAAAAGCCCTTAAACTCAGGCTGGGGATTCCCTCCTCATCTCTGCGACTTCTCCATGAAGGTGAAAAACTCGAGGACCCTCTCCCTCTCTCCTTTTACAATATAGAAAAGGATGCTTCAGTGAATATTTCCCTCTGTGTACGGGGAGGTGCTAATGGGAAAATATCAACAGCTAAGGGTTTCTCTTACAAAGACAATGTACATGCACAACCCTCCAATCAATCTGCTCAACCCCTAGAGGCTCCCAAGCCTTTCTTGGTATACAAAATGGAGGAAGTACCCTCTGTAGAAATATTCCACCCGGATCTGGAACACTAACTTCAACTATATGCAGAAAATGCTTTCATCTGCAGATTCAATGGACTCTGGCCTCGCACGACAGATTTATACTAATGGATCCACTCCACTTGGACCAATAACTGCAAGGTCATTTTTTGCTCCAAGGGCTTCTTTATCATTATATTTTCTCATAGTAAGGACTACCAAACAACCCTTATAGGTGTTCCTTGGTTCTGGGGAAAAGCAGGGCTATTCCTCACCCCCTGGTTCCCAGAATTCGATCCCTCCATGACATTCATCACCAAACTTCCGATCTAGGTCAGGCTTCCAAAATTACCTGCTCATCTATGGCACTGTGTTGTCTTCGAAATAAGTGGAAACACTCTGGGACATTTTCTGGCAACAGATCCCTCGAGAGGAGAAAAGGCCATCTACACCTACGGCAAAATATGTGCCGAGATTGACATCAAAAAATTATTTCCTGACCAAATCATTCTCAAAGTCGGTGATTTCACTTGGCCACAGACCTTAGACTATGAAAACATTGTGTTCTGTTGTCGGCATTTCCATCAAACAAGACATCTTCAGAACTCTTTTGCTTTGTTCCTCTCCCAAAAGAAAAGAAGTACACACAAACCGAAAGATAAAAGCTGGAAACCCTTTGTTTCGCCTCCCATGGATGACATTGAGTCCTCCAGCTCAGATGAAGAAGAGAGAAAATCAGATGATGATGCTACAACACAACAACAATCACATTCCTCGAGAGTCCCTGATAGGCCACCTGCCTCCTCTACTCTCTAGAAACGTTCGCATGAGTCCACCTCCTCTGACTCGGATAAAGATTCTCTTCCTTTGATCAGCAACAATCTTCAAATGGTTTCAATCCACCTGCCCCCTGGCAGTTGAGTTAAAGTCACAAAAAAGAAATGAAATAAAAGTCGTATTGCGGACTCTACCCATTCTGGGTAGAGCCCTGTGTCTGTCTCACTTGGCTCTTCTTGTTCTTCATACTACATCTCTTGACATCATCACGAAACCGTGGTGGATCACTGATTTCTTCATGCTCCCTCGATTTCCTGCTTCTCTTTATTGTAACTCATTTTGTACTATAAGCTTTTAATAGAACTAGTCCTATCTTATTTACAGAAAAAAAAAAGGAAGAAGGAGTTCAACAAAGAACCTTTTGGATGCATAATTCATTTTTTTTTACTTATCTTTTTATAGGTTTACTCAAATTTCAAGTATAAGCATCATTTGTATGTGGGATTTATTCTACATCCAGTAGGTGCCTACACTTGACATTTGAGTAAACCTATAAAGAGATAAGTAAAAAATAATTAATTATACATTCAAAAGGTTCCTTGTTGAACTTTTAACACCACATATTATTTATCTTTCTCACAATTCTTTATACCCAGAAAATAATTTTATCCAAATTAATATCTCAAAATATGAAAATAAATGTGTTAGCATTTTCAACTTTTAAACAGTAAATTTGCAGCCCCCCCGCTCGAGGTGCAAACTGGATCCTAGTCGTATCAAACCCATTTAATTATGGGCACCTCGAAGGACATGCCCACCACCCTCCACATGCTTGGAAAGGTTGGCGTGGTGGCTTCGTGCATGACACTAGTAAATACCATCGCAGGTGGTGGTAGAGGTATATGTTTATGGCATTGACATTTGGATTTTTTCATGTGGTGTGTTGGTGGTGAGTCTCTGGTTTTGGATAGCAGTGAGTTGGTGATCGGTGCATGGTGTCGAGGTCAATCAAGGAAGTTGGAAACAGTGAGATATCAACATATTTTTGTGTTGGATACCTGGTATGCGACTTACCATTCCTCCCTTTATTCCATGCAACGAGTTTCCTGGTTAAGGGAATTAGGTTTTCTTGGTTCGAAATTGTTGCGGTTTGAGGGTATGAATGTCGTCATGGTGATGCATGTGCATGTTTCTCTACTAAACTATGAAAATTTTATTGGAATGGTTGTTGTCTCAGTCTTGTTTAGATTTTTTTTGTATTGAATGGATTTATACTAGGGTTACACCTTTTTCATTGATCTTGGGGTTTCTATTATGGTATGGTCGGAACCGGTATGGCCCTGGGGACATTTTGCTCTGTATTTTCTTATGGATTATGTGCTTCTGAGCCTATTTGGGATGGGTTGATGGTGTGTATGTTGGTGTTGTGGGGAAAATCAGCTTCCAGGTTGTCCTTGTATGGGTACCTAGGCCGCAACCCCCTTGGCCTTCCCCCTATGAGTATGGCTGTGTCTCGTCTGCATTTTGAAGATAATGATTGATATGTTGGTCGACAACCTAGTAGGGTCTCTGTTAAAATTTTGGTCTATGCTAATTTCTAGTTGTTTTATATGGTGATGGGTTCCCTTTTTGTGTGAGGAGGTTCCACTCACAAATTTTGGGAAGAAAGTAAGGCATCCCAGGCATGTGTTCCAGATTTATTATTATTTTTTGATACATTGACAGGTGGACAACATGGTAATGAATTTTGGAAGTTGAGAAACTCTCAGCTCAGTCTATCTCCTCCGAGAAATTTCCCATCTCTTACCCCCACATATTGTAAGATTGTAGACATGGCTCGGGTGGCGACCAGAACTAGAAGCCCAACCCCAAGCGGCCGAGGCAGGAAAAGAAAAAGAACCGAGTCAGTTGGGTAGCCCAGCACACACAGAGGTAAATCAAGAGGTATAAATCTTGTAACTAGAACTATCAATGGTGCTGCGAATTCTTACAATGGGGGTACTGTCGAGGAAATAAGGAAATTAATCGAGGATTGGGAGGCGGATCTGAACCGCTATTTGGGATCAACAGAGATTGATGTAGAGGATTGGAGTGATCCAGGTGGATATCGGCGGCCACCCACCTTTTCCATTTGGACCCGCAGCATCAATTCTTTCAGTTTTTCAGCTTCAGCACAGCTTACTATTATTAGCAGTTTTTCAGATCCTGAACTTCCGGAGCTGTTTTGAGGCCCTAAACGACTTTTTTTGGAAAAACATGGAGCAAAATTGATCTCTCAAAAGTTGTATTCCTCGAATAGATATTTCTAACAAGCTATCGAGTGCGTCAAACGAAGATAGGATGCCAAAGTTACGTTCTCGGGAAGTTGAAACACCAATTTACCCAAACGGGGCCCAGAGTTTTGGCGCTTCATCTCCTAGGGTTAGGTTTTGGGACGTTTCGGATTTTACATTGTTTCTCAACAATAAATAGGCCTTCAAGCCTCATTGTAACACATTTTAGGGGGCTGGGAGCTGATACACCTCTTCTCAGAGATAAGAGCTACCAGTGCCCTAGCTCGCTTGTCCATCATTTCAGTTTTGTAACACAGTTTAGAGGTTGGTATTCGACACATCTCTTCTCAGAGATAAGCGTTGCCAGTACCTTAGCTCATCTATTTGCATTATGTCTGTAATAGGCCCGCGAGCCTCAATGTAACACAGTTCAGAGGCCTGTGTACGCCACATCTCTTCTCAGAGATATGCTGCCAGTGCCCTAGCTTGTTTCCATTATGTTTGTAAGCTTATTTCAGTCATTCTTTGATTATAATAAAATAAAGCATTTTTTCTGTTGCATCTCTATGTTTATGGTTATATCTGTATTCTGTTGCGTTCCTGCATAAATCTGGATCAGTGGTATCAGAGCGGTCTGCTCTTTCTTTGTTTTTCTTTGCATGTCCCCAACGCAGTCAAGGTATAAGGATTTAGGGCTCGATCTGGTTGAACCCTTGCAAGATCAGCCTCGCACACCCTGAAAACCTCCCATGGCGGAAGAAAAGAAAGACGAGGGAGTAGGATATCCTATCAAGATATTGCTCGAGGAGGCCCTCGAGAAACAGAGGAACGCGATGATGGATAAATTTCCCCAGATCCTTCAACGGTTTCCCACCGGTGGCACATCTACAACTAGCACGTTTGCCAACAGGTCTGCGACATCTTGGACAAATCCAACACCAAGTTCAGTAGAATTTGCCCCCCCCCCCCCCCCCCCCTTAAGGAACTTAATGCAATGGATACCATTGCTTCCTAAGGAGGGAGGAATGATCCAGGTGGATATCGGCGGCCACCCACCTTTTCCATTTGGACCCGCAGCATCAATTCTTTCAGTTTTTTAGCTTCAGCACAACTTACTATTATTTGCAGTTTTTCAAATCCTGAACTTCTGGAGCCGTTTTGAGGCCCTAAACGATGTTTTTAGAAAAAGTTGTAGTCCTCAAATAGATCTTTCTAACGAGCTATCGAGTGCGTCAAACGAAGATAGGATGCCAAAATTACGTTCCTGGGAAGTTGAAACACCAATTTACCCAAACGGGGCCCACAGTTTTGGCGCTTCATCTCCTATGGTTAGGTTTTGGGACATTTCGGATTTTACATTATTTCTCAACAAAAAATAGGCCTTCGAGCCTCATTGTAACACAGTTTAGGGGGTTGGGAGCCGATACATATCTTCTCAGAGATAAGCGCTACCAGTGCCCTAGCTCGCTTGTCCCATCATTTCAGTTCTGTAACACAGTTCAGGGGCTGGTAGCCAACACATCTCTTCTCAGAGATAAGCATTGCCAGTACCTTAGCTCATATATTTCCATTATGTCTATAATAGGCCTGTGAGCCTCAATGTAACATAGTTCAGAGGCCTGCATATGCCACATCTCTTCTCAGACATACGCTTCTAGTGCCCTAGCTTGTTTCCATTATCTTTGTAAGCTTATTTTAGTCATTCTTTGATTATAATAAAATGAAGCATTATTTCTTCTGCATATCTATGTTTATGGTTATATCTGTATTGTGTTGCGTTCCTGCATAAATCCGGATTAGTGGTATCAAAGCAGTGTGCTCTTTCTTTGTTTTTCTTTGCATGTCCCCAATGCGGTCAAGGTATAAGGAGTAAGGGCTCGATCTGGTTGAACCCTTGCAAGATCAGCCTCGCAAACCCCGACAACCTCCCATGGCGGAAGAAAAGAAAGATGAGGGAGCAGGAGATCCTATCAAAATATTGCTCGAGGAGGCCCTCTAGAAACAGAGGAATGCGATGATGGATAAATTTTCGCAAATCCTTCAACGGCTGCCCATCGGCGGCACATCTACATCTAGCATGTTTGCCAATAGGTCCGCGACATCCTGGACAAATCCAACACCAAGTTTAGCAGAATTTGCCCCATGCCCCCCCTGGAGGAACTTAACGCAATGGATACCATTGCTTCCTAAGGAGGGAGGAATGATCCAGGTGGATATCGGCAGCCACCCACCTTTTCCATTTGGACCCGCAGTATCAATTCTTTCATTTTTTCAGCTTCAACACAACTTACTATTATTAGCAGTTTTTTGGATCCTGAACTTTCGAAGTCGTTTTGAGGCCCTAAATGATGTTTTCTGGAAAAACGGGGAGCAACACTCAAAATTTGTAGTCCTCGAATAGATCTTTCTAACGAGCTATCGAGTGCATCAAACAGAGATAGGATGCCAAAGTTACGTTCCTGAGAAGTTGAAACACCAATTTACCAAAACGGGGCCCATAGTTTTGGTGCTTCATCTCCTAGGGTTAGGTTTTGGGACATTTTAGATTTTACATTATTTCTCAACAATAAATAGGCCTTCGAGCCTCATTGTAACATAGTTTACGGGGTTGGGAGCTGATACATCTCTTCTCAGAGATAAGCGCTACCAGTGCCCTAGCTCGCTTGTCCCATCATTTTAGTTCTGTAACACAGTTCAGGGGCTGGTATCCGACACATCTCTTCTCAGAGATAAGCATTGCCAGTACCTTAGCTCATCTATTTCCAATATGTATGTAATAGGCCTGCGAGCCTCAATGTAACACAGTTCAGAGACGTGCGTACGCCACATCTCTTCTCAGAGATACGCTGCCAGTGCCCTAGCTTGTTTCCATTATGTTTGTAAGCTTATTTCAGTCATTCTTTGATTATAATAAAATGAAGCATTATTTCGGTTGCATCTCTACGTTTATGATTATATCTATAATCTGTTGTGTTCCTGCATAAATCTGGATTAGTGGTATCAGAGTGGTCTGCCCTTTCTTTGTTTTTCTTTGCAAATCCCCAACGCGGTCAAGGTATAAGGATTTAGGGTTCGATTTCGTTGAACCCTTACAAGATCAGCCTCGCAAACCCCGATGACCTCCCATGGCGGAAGAAAAGAAAGACGAGGGAGCAGGATATCCTATCAAGTATTGCTCGAGGAGGCCCTCGAGAAACAGAGGAACGCGATGATGGATAAATTTTCCGAGATCCTTCAATGACTGCCCACCGATGGCACATCTACATCCAGCACGTTTTCCAACAGGTCCGCGACATCCTAGAGAAATCCAACACCAAGTTCAGCAGAATTTGCCCCCCCCCAGAGGAACTTAATGCAATGGAGACCATTGCTTCCTAAGGAGGGAGGAATGATCCAGGTGGATATCGGCGGCCACCCGCCTTTTCCATTTGGACCTGCAGCATCATTTCTTTCATTTTTTCAGCTTCAACATAGCTTACTATTATTAGCAATTTTTCGGATCTTGAACTTCCGGAGCCGTTTTGAGGCCCTAAACGATGTTTCTTGGAAAAACGGGGAGCAACATGGGTTGTAGACCAATGTTGCTCACTCAAAGTTGTAGTCCTCAATAGATATTTCTAACGAGCTATTGAGTGCGTCAAACGGAGATAGGATGCCAAAGTTACGTTCCCAGGAAGTTGAAACACCAATTTACCCAAACGGGGCCCACATTTTTGGCGCTTCTTCTCCTAGGGTTAGGTTTTGGGACGTTTCGGATTTTAGATTGTTTATCAACAATTAATAGGCCTTCAAGCCTCATTGTAACACATTTTAGGGGGTTGGGAGCCGATACATCTCTTCTAAGAGATAAGCGCTACCAGTGCCCTAGCTCGTTTGTCCCATCATTTCAGTTCTGTAACACAGTTCAGGGGCTGATAGCCAACACATCTCTTCTAAGAGATAAGCGTCACCAGTACCTTAGCTCATCTATTTCCATTATGTCTGTAATAGGACTGCGAGCCTCAATGTAACACAGTTTAGAGGCCTGCGTATGACACATCTCTTCTCAGAGATACATTGCCAGTGCCCTAGCTTGTTTCCATTATGTTTGTAAGCTTATTTTAGTCATTCTTTGATTATAATAAAATGAAGCATTATTTCTGCTGCATCGCTATGTTTATGGTTATATCTGTATTCTGTTGCATTCCTGCATAAATCCGGATCAGTGGTATCAGAGCAGTCTGCTCTTTCTTTCTTTTTATTTGCATGTCCCCAACGCGATCAAGGTATAAGGAGTTAGGGCTCGATTTGGTTGAACCCTTGCAAGATCAGCCTCACAAACCCCGACGACCTCCCATGGTGGAAGAAAAGAAAGACGAGGGAGCAAGAGATCCTATCAAAATATTGCTCGAGGAGGCCCTCGAGAAACAGAGGAATGCGATGATGGATAATTTTTCCCAAATCCTTCAACGGCTGCCCACTGGCGACACATCTACATCTAGCACGTCTGCCAACAGGTCCGTGACATCCTGGACAAATCCAACACCAAGTTCAGCAGAATCCCCCCCCCCCCCCTTTGGAGGAACTTAACGCAATGGAGACCATTGCTTCCTAAGGAGGGAGGAATGATCCAGGTGGATATCGGTGGCCACCCACCTTTTCCATTTGGACCCGTAGCATCAATTCTTTCAGTTTTTCAACTTCAGCACAACTTACTATTATTGGCATTTTTTCGGATCCTGAACTTCTGGAGCCGTTTTGAGGCCCTAAACGATGTTTTTTGGAAAAACAGGGAGCAACATGGGTCGTAGACCATGGGTCATATACCATGTTGCTCACTCAAAATTTGTAGTCCTCAAATAGATCTTTCTAACAAGCTATCGAGTGCGTCAAATAGAGATAGGATGCCAAAGTTACGTTCCTGGGAAGTTGAAACACCAATTTACCCAAACGGGGCCTACAATTTTGGTGCTTCATCTCCTAGGGTTAGGTTTGCAGGAAATTTTTAGTTTTACATTACTCACTTCGAGCTTCATTGTAACATAGTTTATGGGGATGGGATCTGATACATCTCTTCTCAGAGAGAAGCGCTATCGTGCCCTAACTCGCTTGTCCCATCATTTCAGTTCTGTAACATAGTTCAGGGGCTGGTAGCCGACACATCTCTTCTCGGAGATAAGAGTTGCTAGTACCTTAGCTCATTTATTTAAATTATGTCCGTAATAGGCCTGCGAGCCTCAATGTAACACAGTTCAGAGGCCTGTGTACGCCACATCTTTTCTCAGAGATACGATGCCAGTGCCCTAGCTTGTTTCCATTATGTTTGTAAGATTATTTCATTCATTATTCGATTATAATAAAATGAAGCATTATTTATGCTGCATCTCTATGTTTATGGTTATATTTGTATTCTGTTGAGTTCCTGCATAAATCCGGATCATGGAGGTCCCTAGTGCCTGTTCCTGGGCATACTTGAGGTCGCGTCACTCAGCTCAAGAAAAACCTTTTCCTATATTGGTGAATGAAAGGTATATTGGGAAAGGCCCTAAAGAATATTTTTGTGAGCATGGCTGCAGTAGTTAAGGACTTCCTGAATTACAAACAGGACTTCCAAAAACTTCAGTTTCAAATTCAGAAACAAGATGGGCGCCTCCGGCGAATTGAAAACCACCTACCTTGCATCTTCCCTCAGACAGAGCTCTTCGGTTCCACTTCAAAGGACTTGGCTATGATGGAGTCTGCTTCTTCTGATGAAGCAAAATAGTTTTTTAGATGTCTCTCTGTGTATTTTTTTTTTTATGTTCATAAGTTTGCGGGATGCTTTTAAATTTCAGCATATAGACAATCTTGCCACTAGGTAGATAGCTTGTAAGAAATACAAAGACATTTAGTCATACATAGCTTGTTTAGAATACTTAAAACTTATTGTTTTTAGACGTCATACCATGTTGTTAGGTGGCCAACAAACCTGGTTTCCCTCGGGGAAATTTGAGGCCACCTAATTATCTTTAAACTGGTTTTTAAGTTTTTGTTTAATTAATTAAAAAGGAAGGCACTACTAAGCTTTAAAAAAAACAGTGAGTCTGCAGAGGAAAAATAAGATGAAATTAGCACAAACAACTGAAATTTAGCTAGAGAGAGATTTTTAGGTCCATACATGGGAATTTTGGACAATAAGTTCAAGGTGCTTCGAAATCAAGCCATCACATTGGTAAAAGTGTAGTGGACATATTTTAGTCTTAAAAATGCTACATAGGGGCATGAAGATGCCATGAGGGAAGAGCACCCTTAGCTTTTTGCATAGTTTTAATTGTATGTATGTATAAAATGCACCAACTACATTGCACAAATAAGGGGGAGGGGAATGTAACACCCATATGATGACCCATTTATGTGTTGTAAGTATTATGTTTAGGCTAATGAGCTAGGGGCTATTTTGGGGCCCATTGTGCCCATGTTCATATGTTTTTGAAGCTAGAGTAACAATGTCATTTTAGTCCAGTGAGGCAATGTGCTAAAAGGATAATGAGTGAAGTTATGTAAACTAGTAATTACGTGAATATTAACAAAATAAACCACTACTATGGACCAAGTCAAATAAGAGAGTATTAAGATAGCTCGATAGCCAACTAGGGATCAAGTTTAGCTCCTTCAACTCTCAAGTAAAGTTACAAATTTAAATCTTCTAGAGTAGTCATTAATAGTCCACTCAAGGATAGTCGATTTTTCATGATTAATGGGGGCTAATGTGGAATCCTTTTGAAACATAGTGGTCAAACTGAAAGGTCGACTTTTGGGGGCTTAAATTTTGCATATGAACTTAATTTGACATCTTTATTACACCATTGAAAACATATTTGGGTGTAAAACAATGGAATAGTGTCTAGGACTTGGTATAGAGAGTTTTTACCCCAAAAAACATCATCCAATGCCTCAAAATGGCTTCAGAAGGTTTTAGGCTCCAATTCTGTAAACTATGCCCCATTGGTAAAAATGGCCCTGCAAGTTGATTCCTCTATTTTTTATATTTGAAATCAATAAGATAGATGACAAATAATATGTTGATCTAATTGAGATCATAAATAGTGTATCAAATCAACTAGGTTATATAAAATATTTGGGAGGTGTTGGGACCATAAATTGATTGATAACATCACCTATAGGGGCATGATTGATACATGTGGAATTGGATTCCATAGTATCTCTATCATTCATAAGAGATGATATTATTTGAGAGGGAGAAATGATGGTATCAAGGGATATGGAATTATAGGGTGCATAAATTGAATTGTTAGGACATTATGGGTAATGAATAGGGGAACCTCATTGACTTTTCATTAAGACTAGTGAAATAAATGATGGCCTCAAAGAATTTTTCATGATTGGGAAGAATGTGTTTGAGGACACATGGTTTGTTTTGTGCATGGCAAAATAAATATATGAAAATTCCCCTAAGGGTGAATGGATCTTCCTAGCCTCCTAGATAAAGTGGAGATGTGGCAGTTCTAGAGCCATAGACATACTAAATGAGAGTGTATGTTACACAACTAATGGAGGTGGAAATTTAATTCCTAGACTTTATGTGAGTGAAAAAAGATGGAATTATATCGTGTGAAGCATGTGAGAGAGAATGGTAGTATGATATTTGATCCTAGTGATGATGCTTCCCTTACACAGGAATTCCATGACCCAAAATAATGAAGACACAATAATATTTGTGACATAGATGTAATCATGTTCAAGGAGGATATTGTGATACACTAGACCAATCATGACAACTATAATATTTTTACTTCTTATCTGAATGAGGAGATTATGTTGTATCACAAAGGGGAGACTGATTCTACCATCACAAGCTCATAACTTGGTTTTTGATGGAATGAGAGTGGGGGAGCTTAGATGTTTCTATGTTGAGAAGGGCATAGTAAATGAAGAAGCCCCATCATATGCAATACATTGGTGATGTGGAAATCAGTTCCATTTTCCTAACAAGTACAAGGTCTACTAAAAATTGTGACACTATAAGTGGAAGGGGTGCCCCACAATTTGTATGGCAATGTCTTGACCATAAATTATATCTAGTGAGAAGATGTGTTATCCCCATGAAGGGTTACCTTTGAGATTAAGGTATATGAAATGTCACATATTGAAATAACGGGTTCATGTTGAGGGAGGGAAGACTATAAGGTACTAGAATTAGTACCACCTAAATTATTTTTATTTATGCACTCTAAATGAACTACTTGAATTAGATCTAGGGTGAGGTCAAGGTATTTATGATGGGGGTGGTCACGGAGTTCAAAAAAGGGGAAATGTTGATTATTCCAAGTATGAGTAGTATATTTCTACTTTGTTCAACTATATTTTGGTAGGGATATCAAGTTCCCCCAGAATTATTTCCATTCCCCCTTTGCTATGGGTGCTTAGAGTATGTGGTCGTCTTCCTACTCCTTTGCCATAATAGATCTGATTGTGGGGACCAGGGTGGGTGGGAGAATTATGGGTGAATTGGGAAGAAGAGGATGAAACCACATTACCATGTGTGAATATTTTTCCCAATTCCATTGATAAGGACCACTATAAGTTATGGGTTTTAGGTTCATGCCCCTATTATTTTTTTGTATGGTCCAAAATTTATGTTTCCAAGGAAAACATGTGCTTAGGTGGTGAAAAATATGGTTTCATAGTGTTTTTTAATATATTAGAATGTACAACTCTAATGTAAGGTTCTCACATGATGTTTTGAAAAGGAAAAACACAGTCTTATGACTAGCAATATTACATTCAAATTGTAACTGAGCCTTCCAAAATATCTTAATGAATGGGTTGTAAAGCCACCATAAACGTTAACTGAAAATGAAAATATTTAGTTATATTTGTAGAAATTATACAACAAGCATGTATATCTTGGATTCACCCGATCTAAAAATTTCCTAAAGTTAAATACTAAATCTCTACTACAAATATTTTGCGGAATTAAAAACACAATCGCTAATCACATAAAGCAAAGAAGAATCAAATCATATGCAACATAGATAATTTCCCAGAGAAAGATTACAGCTAAAAACCCACTATCTTCTATTGTATATTCAACATGGATCATGGAAAAATACAATGTCTACTCTCCTCACAAGAGTCTCCAACACTCAACTATCTGTCTCACACTTTCCTCACAGAAATTTGACTAATACTTAGTCAATTTTCAGCCTCCTGATAGCCTGCCTTGCTTGCGCAATCCCTGATGGAATAGATTCCTGAAAGATAGGAATTATGGCCTTCCTTGACTGTGAAAGTATCATGGGCACTCCTATGGGTGGTTGGATGCATTTTTGCAAGCCAATAATGTCACAAATGATAGTCAACTTCCCTTTCACCTAGATCTCAATTGGGTCTCCACTGGATCTGACATGCATGTAGCTAATAATAGTAAATCTTCAGTTGCATGTGAGATCACTAATTGTGAATTAATTAATATTTAATTCACTTAATCTCTCACTACTTGTATCTTCAGATACAACTAGCACAACTGAGTTTAACTCATTTAACTAAGTTAAACTGATTACAACATGCATTAACTAATGTCCCACCGCACTTCGAACTCTGTTACAACTAGAATTACTCTGCATGCCTCACCAACTACCTCTAACTCGAAATCCACTAGCTAACTGATTTTATCACACTTAGTTAATTGTTACAAGTTATTTTTAGATTTATATTAAGTTTATTGTCCATCTCTAATTAAGGGATAGCTAAAAATAGACATGCACCAAAAATAGCACTGTGGGCCCCACACTAGTGTAGGTGCTTAATGCACTAGGCATGGGTACTGAAATTTTCTTGTTGAATCTCAACACTCCCTCTCAACAAGAAAGGGTTTATCCTTCAACCCAATCTTTTCTCTATGGTATTCGAATTTTCTCCCAGTGAGCGCCTTCGTTAGAATATCTGCATCATGATCTTCCGTGGGAATGTACTGAAGCAACATTATTCTTCTATGTACACAATCTATGAGATGATGATAACGGATATCTATATGCTCGGACCTATCATGAAACACAAGATTAATTGAGAGTTTAATGCAACTCTAATTATCACAATGAATCACTGTTGGATCTATCTGAGAACCAAACAAACCAACCAAGATCTTTCTCATATAGATAGCCTCACATGCATCTTGAATTCCCGCCATGTATAGTTGAACTGAGTGCCACGGACCATTGCTTCCTGTTGTACCAATAAATTGTTGTCGACCCAATGCTAAAGATCCCTCCTGATGTGCTCTTTTTTTCCGATGGACTTCTAGCCCAATCTGCATCTGTGAAGCCATGCAGCTTCACTACCTCTGTTCGTCTGTACCAAATTCCATACTATGATGTGCCCCACAGGTATCTCAGGACATGATTCCCCACCTTCCAAAAGATCTTGGTAGGCTTAGCCATAGCTTGACTCAGCTAGTTAACTGCATAGAAAATTTCTGGTCTCGTGTTCACTAGATACATCAGCGAAACCACTAACTATCGGTAGCCAGTAGCATCCACTACCTCTCCAGAATTAGCATCCTCTTTCCTCCAATTTCCTGGAAGAGGAGTATCCATAGGTTTGCAGCTCTCCATCTTAAACTTACCCAGTATCTGCTCTGCATACTTTCATGGAGACACAAAAATTTCACCATCCCGCTGCCATATTTCCAATCCAACGAAATAATGAAGGAGTCCCATGTCCTTCATTTCAAACTCCCTTGCAAGATCCTCCCTGCATGAGTGTATCAGCTGCTCATCACTAGTAAAAATTAAATCATAAACATAAAGAACAATGATCAATAGCTTACCCTCAACCACAATCTGGTACAGGTTTGCATCTGCTTCACTTTTAGTGAAGCCCAGTCCGGTGAAATAGTTGTCTATCTGAGTGTACCAAGCATGGGGTGCTTGCTTCATCCCATACAACGCTCTTTTGAGTCGGCACACATGCGACTCACTGTTGAATATTTATAAAACTTTAGGATGCTCTATGTACACCTCTTCCTTAATGATTCAATTGAGAAACACAGTTTTCACATCCATCTGATGAATGCGCCAGCCCATCTATGTTGAGAGTGCAAGGATGGATCTTATGGAAGAGTACCTTGTGACAGGTGCAAAGGTCTCATCATAATCTATCCCCTCGATCTATGAGAATCCCCGGGCCACAAATCTGGCCTTTTATTTCTCCACACTCCCATCAGAAGCTTGCTTTACCTTATAGATCCATCTCAATCGAACCACTGATTTGTCGACTGGTCTTGGGACTATCTCCCATGCATTTTTCTTGACAATGGAGTCATACTCCTCCACCATTGCATCAGCCCAAGTTGATTGCTGCATTGCTTCCTGAAAGGAAGATGGTTCAGTCAGTATACATTTTCTCATGAGAGCCATGTATCCAGTAAATCGGTCAGGAGACTGTCTTTGTCTGCGCTGTGAAGTAGGGGCTCTTACATTCTCCACAACATCAAGTCTCAATCTATCAGCTTCAGTGGTGCGCCTTCTGCCATTTCTGATGGATGGCTCTGCATGAGTAGCTTCCTCCACTCCATGATCCTCTGCATGTGGCTAATCCACATCTTGAGTCTCATCGTTAGGAACCAACAATTCCTCCTCTGCATGCAAGTCCAACTCCCTCTCAAGGAAAAACCGCATGGCTTTCCCCTCATCAAATTTTATATCTCGTCACACAACAATCATTCTGTTGTTTGGAAAATACACATGATAATTATGGGTTTTTTGTGTGTACCCCACAAAAATCTTGATCTTAGCTGTCAGTTCTAGATTCTTCTTGGCATCCTTGGTCACTTGCATATAAACAGATGAGCCAAAAATATTAAAGTGTGAAACATCAGGTTTCTTACCAGTGAAATCCTCTTCAGGTGTACTCATACCAAGTATCCTATGAGGATAATGGTTCTGCACATAAACCGCAGTGTTGCATGCTTCCGCCCACAAATGCATTGGTAGGCCCTGATTATGCAACATCGCTTGTGTTGCACACACGATTGTTTTGTTCTTCCTCTCCGCGAACCCATTCTGTTGTGGGTTATGAGGCGTTATGAGTTCTCTTCAAATTCATTCTTTGCTGCAGAAGTTATTGCATTCGTTAGAGATGTATTCTCCACCATTATCTCTCCTAAGAGCCTTCACTTTCTTCCCCGACTCTTTCTCCCCCAATATCTTAAACTCACAGAACTTAGAGAATGTTTTATCTTTCTTCTGCATGAAGAATATCCAGCACTTACGAGAAAATTCATTAACAAATATTACATAGTACTTATGTTTTTTTGTTGAAGCAACAAAGAATGGTCCACACACGTTTGTATGAACTATCTCAAGGATCCCCGAAGCTCGTTTCTCCTTATCATGAAAGGTGGACTTTACATACTTCCCGATGGTGCAACCCTTGCAAGGATCTAACTGAGCAAGTGTTCCCATTGGAAGTCTAGTAGAAATCTGGTGCATGACTTTCAATGCTCCATGGTGAAGATGGCCCAATCGCTTGTGCCATAATTCACCCTCATCCCGACTCACCACTTTGTCCGCCTTGCCCATCATTGTTGGGAAACCATCTACCTCTAGCTTGTAGAGATTCATAACTCAAATACCTATCCTATTGGCTTGTCCTATTGTCTTAAGTCGTAGGAAGGATTTTCCTTCACTAAAAACAACATCATAACCTCTGTCTTCCAACATTGTGACTGTGACTAAATTTTTCTTTAGACCCGATACATGCATTAAATATTTTAATTGAAATGGTTTACCTAAATTTCTCTAAAAGGTAATGGTACCAATCCAGGTAGCATTGTATCATCCATCATCCCCCATTTCGATATGCATATGGAGATCTTTCTCCTCCAAGTCAATGAAAAGTTCCTTGTCTCTCGTCATGTGAAAGGAAGCAACATTATCCAAATACCACACCGATCCTGATGCACTTGACACCATGCATGCGATCAATGAGAAGTCAAGCTCAAATTGCGAGGAAAGGGCCTCACCAGCTGCAGATCTATAAACCTTCTTGTTCTTCTTCTTTTTTGGACAGTTAGTAGCAAAACGCCCGTGTTCATGACAGTGAAAACACTTCACCTTGGACATGTCCCGCTTCTTGCCTTTGGACTCATATTTAGAATGGAATTCCTTACCCTTCCCCTTCTTCACCTTGGAAGACAAATAACAATCCTCTTCATCCTCATGCTTAGATGAAGATCCATCTCTGGTGTTCCGTCTGAACTCCTCCTGCATCGAATCCGACCATAGTCGTTCCCAATCTGGAAATTTTTCCCATCCATTGACAGAGTCTTCATAACTGTGCCAACTCTTAGGAACTCCTAGGAGAGGCAAACTCATCAAATCATCATCAACGACTGTTATTCCCACAGTCTCCAGTTCATCACAACATTGAACAAACTTCGTGAGATATTTTGGAATGGTGTCGCCCTTTTCCATCTTGATCTTCTTGAGTTTATCTTAGAGCACTAATTTCCTATGGTCGTTGCTGCTTTGGAATAGATCCATCAAAGCCTTCCACTTTGCATATGGTGTGGATTTCCCATGGAGGCTTGAGACAATGTGGTCTCGTACTCCCTCCAACAGGATCCTCCTCGCCTTTGCCACTTTCTTTTTCCATGCATCAATATTTGCATCATCTGTGACAACGGGTTTAGGAATGTCATTGTCGATGAATTCCTTCAAGCCATTGTCTTCGAGTACTGCCTCCATCTTGTCCTTCCAAGCAATATAGTTTGAGATGCCCTCGATTTCATACTCCAACCTCAAGCCATTGAAATCCATTTTGATCTTGAATCAATTGTAGCACCAAAAAGTATTTCTGCAAATTCCAATTCTATCTAATCACAAACGCAACTCTTGATTCACTTCTGCAATTTCCTGTGCTCCAATACTATGTAGACATTATAAAACAAGCATGTATATCTTGGATTCACCCGATCTAACAATGTACTAAAGTTAAATACTGAATCGCTTCTACAAATCTTTTGCATAATTAAAAACACAATCATTAATCACATAAAGCAAAGAAGAATCAAATCACACACAACACAGATAATTTCCCGGGAAAAGCTTACAGCTAAAAACTCACTATCTTCTATTGTATATTCAGCATGGATCATGAAACAAATACAATGTCTACTCTCCTCACAAGAGTCTCCAACACTCAGTTATCTGTCTCACACTATCCTCACAGAAATCTGACCAATACTTAGTCAATTTTCAACCTCCTGACAGCCTGCCTTGCTTGTGCAATCCTTGATGGAATAGATCCCTAAAATATAGGAATTATGGCCTTCCTTGACTGTGAAAGTATCATGGGCACTCCAATGGGTGTTTGGCTGCACATGTGCAAGCCAATAATGTCACAACTTATAGTCAACTTCCATTTCACCTAGATCTCAGTTGGGTCTCCACTGGATCTGACATGCATGCAGCTAATAATAGTAATATTCAGTTGCATGTGAGATCACTGATTGTGAATTGATTAATATTTAATTCACTTGATCTCTCACTACTTGTATCTTCAGCTACAACTAGCACAACTAATTTTAACTCATTTAACTAAGTTAAACTGATTACAACATGCATTAACTAATGCACCACTGCACTTCAAACTCTGTTACAACAAGAATTACCCTGCATGCCTCACCAACTACCTCTAACTCAAAATCCACTCTCTAATTGAGTTTATAACACTCATTTAACTGTTACAAGTTATTTTGAGATTTAGATTAAGTTTATTTTCCATATCTAATTAAGGGATAACAAAAAATAGACATGCACCAAAAATAGCACTGTGGGCCCCACCCTAGTATAGGTTCTTAATGCACTAGGCGTGGGTGCTGAAATTTTCTTGTTCAATCTCAACAATATTGAATGGAATGAGGGGCCCATCCTAATATTGTTGTTAGCACTTCCAAACAACTAATGATATTTATATCAAGTGTAAATGCAACCCACAATTTCCACTTGGGTAGAAATCATAAATTTTGGCCATTGAATTACAATTCACAAGTGTGCACAAGGGACTCTTAGCCTCCAAAATTCAAGGGTCATAGTAAAAAATGAGCAAGGTGGCTCAATTATATTGGTAGAAACAAGTTAACCTTAACATGTGACCCAAGAGGGCATCTTC
Source organism: Pinus albicaulis (assembly GCA_034641835.2). Classification (NCBI taxonomy): domain Eukaryota; kingdom Viridiplantae; phylum Streptophyta; class Pinopsida; order Pinales; family Pinaceae; genus Pinus; species Pinus albicaulis. The sequence continues at coordinate 150,395,831 of CM076575.1, forward strand.
TTGTCTTGGTTTTTGTTTTGGATGTCAATAGTGAAAGGTAAAGTTGTAGCTAATCCTTAGCTTGTTAATCACATCCCTGAGTGGACTCAAATTATCACTCATAATGGGGATGTTGTTTATATTAAAAGATATGAATTTGATGATATTTATCATAATTTTACCTCAATATCATTTGTTGTGTAGCTATTTGGACGTGATGTTGACATTTTTACAGAAATAAATGAATACTTATGCTTCAACAAAAATTAGCCTATATTTAATATGAGGCTTCTAATGTTTTTAAGAAGCTAAAAGTGACAATTTGGATTTCATATGGAAATTATATCATGTTGTTTATAAACAATGATAAAACAATATGGAAATATATTTTGTTTATTACTTGCATTAATGAAACTAATTTGATTAACTGTGGATGATAGGAAATATGTATTGACTAACATCTCTAAGAAACTATGTATTGTTGATGCTAAAGTTGTGAAAAATAAACTAGTATTGGGGGCTTAGTTTACCTTGGTGACTTTAGTCTATAGTTGACTAAGTGACTTTCCACATATCAACCATCTTATTATTATTATTATTCAAGTTTATTATATTGTATTTATGAGATAGTTATGACTCTTGATTTTCCATCCCAACCTCTATATGAAGAGGAGATGGAAATTTGAATAAGGAGGAGTAAACAATATGTATGCTCCAACCGAGAGTGAAACTAATTAAGTTCCCAATAAAAACTATACGCTTAAGAAATTGAGAATTTTTTCAAACTCATAATAGTTCCTTTCTTTACCCTGATTTATATTTCTTATGTTTTTTTAATATATTTTTTCATTGTTTCAAGATCAGAAAAATTAAGCGAGGAGCCAAGTGCTCAAGTTTCAAGTAAGTCAAATGTACAAGAGATAATGTGATGGGAGAAGAAAGCAATATGACAGATATATAACAAACAATGAACACCCAAGTGCACACCTTCTCTTAAATGTTGATAATTTACATGCATGTGGCACGAAGTAAACAAAAAGAAGCAAGCAACGGATGGGATCAAGAAACAAAAAATTATGAATGGTATCAAGAAACCAAATAAAAAGGGTGGGAGTCCTAATGAGAATGAAGAAAAGGAGTATAAAATTATAATACAGATTACAATGAAAACTCGAGTTAGAAGGGCTTCCATTCATATGGAAAAACTTATAATTGGTGCCAAATGTAAAAAATGATGCCACTTTAATGAAACTCATCATGGGAAGGAATTGTCATCAAATGTGTGTAAAGGTGAAGAAGAAAGTTGGGTTGATGTACCAAATTCAAAAAAGGTGGATCCCATAATAAATATGAGTGGGACAAGAATTAGATGCAACATTATAGAGCGAGATCCTAATCCTACATGATAGTTCAAGAATAAACTTTACCAAGCTAGCCATGGCTACAAAAATTATCCAAAGATACCAAAACTCCAATTCAAGGTCTTGCACCCATAGAATAATAGATGGAAAATGACATCAAAATTTGTGAGTTATAACATAGTGGAATTGTTCTTAGCCTCAAATTTTTTAAGATAATTTTCCAAGGCATCATTAATAGTCTATATGATGGAAAATTGGGCCAATGTATTTTAGTCAAGTGAAATTTGAGCATTTAAGGATGAATCAATATAGGCCAATGTATTTTAGTCAAGTGAAATTTGAGCATTTAAGAATGAATCAACATAGGCCAATGTATTTTAGTCAAGTGAAATTTGAGCATTTAAGGATGAATCAATCTAATCAATTCTATCATGAGGAATGGATTCTAAGGGCCTAAAAGTGGTGTGGTCATCCCTATGAAAAAAAAAGAACCAAGGTGGAGGTCATCCTAAAGACCATCAAAAGAAGTCACTTCTTCTAAGAACTCTTCATCCTCTTAGAAGATCATAATTGAAGAGGTAGAACAGCATCTACATAAGGAAAAGGAGAATAAATCTATTACCCCCAAGGATGAATGTACATATTCAATATCCATGCCCAAATCATTTAAAGTATTCAAAGGCTTATGAGTTATTACATATATGGTGGAAGTGTCCATAAAATTCATTTGCAAAGGATTTTTGTCCAACCAAACAATAGGAATGGACTAGTCCCTTGGATGGTGGGAAACTAAAGAGGTTGAAGAAAGTGGATATTCAATAGTACACACAATGAATACAAGTGCTTATGGAATCATTTTATTAGGAAAATGGTCCCTCAATATTTGAATTTATTCGAGATCAAAAAATAGGTGAACATAATGATCCTACTCACAAACAACGCAAGGATATTTAAGTGTACACCTTTGTTTATTTTGTATTTGATGTTGGTTGGAATTATTATTATCCTCAACATTACTAGCATTCACCCCTTGTCCCTAATTCATATCCTTACATTTCTTATATTTTTTCTTCTTCATGTTGGATGGTTATTGGTTACGAGGTTGGATTTCACCAAGTTAGGAAGGAGGAGATAGGACCAAGTCAACATGTGACGATGGTAAGGGAGGAGGATCACTCCACATAAATTAGAAAACACCAAAACTAGAATTCCTATGGTCAAGTTGGGAAGTTCAAGGTAGGCATGATAGGTGTGCTGACACACCCACATGGTGGAACATTGGTATTCCATAAAATGTCATATTTCACTATGAGAATATTCTATTTAAATTTCAATTAAACTATGGGAATTCCATATTTCAATTTTCTCTTAATATCTCTTTTGTAAAAAATCATAAATAGGTAGGCAACATCTAGAACATGTAGACACACTTCAAAAGAAATAAAATTTTCCTCACTTGTTCACCCAAATAAAACATCAAACAACACTCACAAAGAATATACAAATTACCCATACAACATCATCACTAACAAGAAAGAAAGAAAACCAACAAGCAAAAGTTCCTCCATTGAAACAACTCCTATCACCTTATATTTTCAACATTATAACCTTTAAATCTCAAAAACAAATAATGGGAGAACATGAGGAAAAATAAAAAATAATTTAAATATCAACACAACTAGTATGATAGATTTGAAACATGTATAGGAACATGATAGAAAACTAGAGTGTACAAAATCCCTAGTGCCAATCACAATAGGAAACTACATTGAGTAAAGTAAGAAATGAATGTAACTAAGTCTTGAACGGAGAAAATAAGATAACATAAAATAAAAACCTACAACTTTCACTCCTTGATGGATCAACCAAATTCAAAATGGGAGAACAAGAAGAGGAAGTCCAATGTGAAAGATCCTACACATAAGATAATTACAAAAAACACCTTCCCTACTCTACAATAGTAATCCCTATATCTAATTAAAAAATAACATAAAAACCATTTAATGTTTATTTGATCAATTTAATTAAATCGAAGAATATAAAGTGACATTAAAGCAACACAATTACATCTTGGTAGAAAGACAAAAGGTTTTAATATAAAATGAAAGAAGCATAATAATGGACCTACTACCTTGCTATGGTGAGATGCCTTCAAGTCCAGTTTTCTTTGGGTTTGTCCATATCAACACTCTCTTTGGTTAAAATATCTTTAATGCCTATAATGGTTCTCCTTGATCCTCCACAAGCAAGTTGGGAAAGTGTATGCAAAGATGCAAATTGAGCATTCAATTGTATGATAAGAAAATATATCTAAACTCATATCAAATAATATAGAATATGTTAATTATTTACCAAGGAGGCATAGAGGATTTATGGTCCATATAGGGTTTTTAGATGAAAAAGTTCCACATTTTAGAATAATCTCAATATATTTTGGCTTTGGCACAACAACAATGAACAAAGTAGATTAAATCACTTTGGAGTGCTCATTGGTCAAGTTTGACCAAATCAATGGTTTGGGTTGCAAAAGGAATGAAATGAAAGGAAGGGAAGGAAATGAAACACACACACATAAAGAAATATAATAGAAATCACAGTATTATGGTGAACACTCAATATCTATTAATAAATGAAATAAAAAAAAATACTATAAACACAAACTAGTTAGAACTGTGGTTGTTATCTCTAGAGAGAGAGAGAGAGAGAGAGAGAGAGGATGACTACATGCATTCACAAAATATATTACAGGAGACTAAAAAAATGGAATTTTAACATAAAGAAAGAACCCTAGAGGCCTAAAATCTTAACCCTATAAGATGAAGCACCAAAAGGTTTGCAGGCCTAAATGTCGTTAGTTGGTGCATCAACTTCTCGAGGGCACAACTTTTGCATACAATATTTGTTTGGGGTGCATGATAGCTTGTTAGAAAGAAATATCCAAGGAATAAATTTTTTGACTAGGGATAAGGAATTCCATGGCAAACCTTGGCCTCCAAATTTCTAAGAAACATCGTTTAAGGCCTCAAAATGGCCCTAAAATTTTGAGACAAAAAAACCATAGAAAAATTGCCAAGAAGATAGAAAATCATTGAACTAATGGCAGAGGCAAGTGGAAAAATATATCAACCTAGAATAGTCCTCCCCCTTAGGAAGAAACTGTCTCCATTACATCAAGTTCCTTCATCAGATGGGGAATCTTATGTTGAATTTTCTCCTGGTGAGCCACTTTCCTTGGTGAAGAAGTTGCCTTGCATGGAAAACCCGATATAGTTGGATGTGCTAATGACTAGTATCCTTTGTCTTGGTGTCCATGAATCGATCCATTGTATACTATTCAATACAGTTAGGATAGAGTGTTTTTGGGGAAAACTACTTAGTTTCCTCTAAGGTTTCCAACAATGGTGAAAAATATGGTCGAAGCATCTCCACATTAGGCACTAGGTGCAATCCAAAGAAATGGGGAATACTCAATTTAAAAGCCTTCACCCATAGCCTTTATTATTGTGTTAATCCCATATCAGTTTGATTTGATCTTCCTATGGGGGCCTTTGAGGCACTCTTTCTATAAATGTAATCACACCTTATCACCAAACTGAAACTTATGTGGAACCATGTGTTGGTCATGTCGCTACCTGTACTTAGCATTGGTAATCTATGTGATATCATGAACCTGTTATTGGAGGTGTTGGATCCATTCAATAAATTTGGCTTCTCTATATACCTCAACCTAAGCATGGAAGGACATTGTTGGTGAATATGAAATGGTAATAGTCATTAGAGAAATTTTGAGGTCTAAAATGGGCCTCCTAAGGAATATTATAAAGTAATATTGGAAATAATAAAATAAGATTAGATTACATCATCAAATTTTAGAGGGAAAAAGGAAAAAACTATTTTTTCAACTTGTATTTTCAACTTATTTCCCTACATTTTACTCAAATTTCGAGTAGTAGCACTTGTTGGATGCAAAATTTAATTCCTCATCCAAGGAGTACCCATGTTGGATGCTTTTTATGGACCCTGCTACACAAAAAAAGATAAATACATGAAAAAAAATTATTACAATCACATTTTTCATGTATTTCTCGTATAGGGCATCAACAACATCTGAAAAATCATTTTTCATCAAAATTATTGAGTAAAATAGTTGGGAGATAAGTTGAAAATACGAGTTGAAATAAATTTTTATTTTTGTTTTTTGTTTTTTTACTCCAAAAATGGTGAATCATCCCCCATGGTTGACATCATCATCTAGAATCCTATTGGTTCTTATAAAGTTGATTTTGGTTGTACATTTTTCTTTTGAGGCCCATTTTAAACCTCAAAATTTCTCTAATGTGCATTAATTGCGGCCAATGGTTGGAACCCCAAGCACACTTGAAAAAGGTTGTGGCCAATAGAGTTGTGGAGGGATTTATTATAGCTATGTTGAAAATATGGAAGGATTTTCCCCCATGTACATGGATGCTTGCAACTGTACATGTGTAATATATGCACAATCATCTTGTTGACCACTTTTGTTTTTCCATCTATTTAGAGATGAAAGGCGGTTGATTTGGTCAACTTGGTATCCATTAGAGACCATAGGTTGGACCAAAAGGTACTAGGGAACCTACTATCCCTACATGAAATAATGGTATGAGGTAGCCCAAAATGAACCCAAACACACTCAAAGAAGAATTTAGCAGTGGCTTTAGCTCTTGCATGGTGTCAAAATGGTCACCTTAAGGAACCACTCAACAACCACAAACACATAATAATTACCATGCTTGGTGTAAGGAAAACCTAACATGTAAGTCTTGGAGATTGACTTCGTGAGAATTCCAAGGGTAGTTATAGGAGTGAACAACCCTTGCTTCTTAATGGCTAGTTTAGTAATTGAATAGGTTGTGCATGATTTGATATACCAATGGAAAACCTATCAAAGTTTTGGATAATAGAAACACTTTTTAAGCATTGCTAATGTCTTCTCCAAACCAAAGTTCCCTACCACCTGACTATAATGTTCCACCTAGATCATCTTGGCAAGCTCACTTGAAGTAACACAAAGGTGGCCTTATTAGCACAAGAGCACATCCTGAAGGTGGAAGTATTGAACTTATTTTCTTGCGTTCAATGTCTAGTATGTGGTAGTGAAGTTAGAGTCATTGTTGTATAATTGTGGCCAACGATAGGTCTTGTTCCCACAATAGCTAATAACTATGGTTAATGACATAACTGGGGGCCGATGAGGCAATCTACAACATGATTGGTGCTACCCTTCTTGTTTTTTATGTTCAAGTGGAAGTATTGTAGGTATGTGGACCATTTTTTATGGAAGCAATTTGGTAACTTTCCTTGTGTATACATGGATTTCATAGGTTTGTGATCAATGTCAAAGATCATCTCCTTCCCCAAAATATAATGCTTCTATTTTTGGCATTCTTGCATGATGGAGTACATCTCCTTGTCATAGGAGGGGTATATCCAAACAATATTAGAGAGTGTTTTATGGTGGTAGGCCATTGGATGTCCTTGTAAAGTGAGGACTACACCAATGGCATAGTTGGAGGTATTTGTCTCAATCTCAAATGGCTATTGCAGGTCTGGTAGGGTGAGGGTTGACATAGTGAAAATGAACTGTTTAAGATTCTCTTATTCTTTCTATTGTGACTCAAACTTGTTGTACATTGGATAAACCAACGCTCCCCGTGTGTTTCGTGACATGGACTAACCGCCTCTCATGGATCCTTATCTCTGGCGATACAATCGTTGACTAACACCTGCGAGTTTTGGTCTAATGGTAATCGTGATTCCCAACAATTGGTATGAGAGCCAATTTTCAGCTTCAAGGGGACGCCTTCGCTGCTGAGGGTTTTTTTGCTCGGGCCTGAGGTAGACCCTGTTTAGTGGGAGATCTGCGGGATCGATTCTTGTGGTGAAAGAAGATGGCGAGCGGCAGGAAGATAGAGATCGAGAAATTTAATGGTCAAAGTTTTGAGTTATGGAAGCTCAAGATGGAGGATCTAGTGGATATCGGTGGATGGTAGAATGGGAGGTAAACCAACGACGATGTCGGATGAAGACGGAAGGAATTGGATCGGGCGAAGCACAATACGGTTGTGTCTCGGATTCGGTATTGTTGAATGTATATACGGAAAGCTACGGCGGTATATAGAGGCTTTGGGACTTCCAATCTAAGTCTTTGGTGAATATCGTATCGCGAGCATATAACCGGATGAAGGGATGGAACTCGTGTGTGGTATCAGACGTAGCCTTCAATCACATGGTAAGTCAGTTGTCATCTGTTGATATTAAAATCTCAGATGAAGATAAGTGCATCAGTTTGTTGTGTTCTCTACCAGATTCATGGGACAGTCTGGTTATTGCAATAGGTAGCAATACAACCACCTTGAATTTTGATGACATTGTCTCAGCCTTGCTGTCGGAGGAAATGAGACGGAGAAATATGGAGGGTCAGAATGGAGATGCCTTATCTGTACGAGGAAGGTCCCAAAACAAAAACAAGAATAAGGTTTCGAGTGGGAGATCTAAATCTAGAGGGAGATCTAAATCTCCTAGAAAGTTTGTAAAGGTATGCTGGAAATGCGGAAAGGAAGGGCACTACAAAAAGGAGTGCAGATCTAAAGCTCCTGAGAAAGGAAAGGGATCTGATGATGCTCCTTCTGCAGAGGCAAAAACCACCTCGGATGAAGGTGGGGATGTATATTTGGCTTCTTCTTCAAATACACATGTAGATCATGAGTCATGGTTGATTGACTCAGGTGCATCCTTTCACTTCACTCCCCATTGGGAGTGGTTCTGCGAGTATGAGAAATATGATGGTGGTGATGTCTTCCTAGGGGATGATAGGAAGGCCAGAATCATCGGACGTGGAAAGGTCAAGCTGAAGCTGCAAGGTGGAAGGATTAGAACACTTCCTGGTGTTCTGCATTGACGAAATCCGATCTACAGCAAGCAAGATGGATGATGCGGAGTGTAAAAGCAGGTGTTCGAAAAAGATGCTGCCAAGATGGTTCGAGAACCTTTTGAGTATTAATACAAGTGGAAATTCTGTGGCTACAAAGGTAGCATTATTGATGGGTGTAATAGTTCTATGGTTCACAAAAGTGGAGCGGAAGCCTATGGTATCTGCGGGAGAAAAGACCATTATAGCATCAAAGGCTTGGACATATTGTTGTGAATCTTTGCATAGAAATGGTATGAAGGTATGTCTAATTTCTCTGGATTTCGATTTTGTGAACATTGTATATGGAGGGTGAGTTTTCCTTCTGGTGCTAAGAGGGCGAACAAGATATTAGAGCTTGTGCATAGTGATGTGTTTGGACCTGTGTCGGTTCCATCACTGGGTAAGTCTGTGCACTATGTTTCATTCATAGATTACTTCTCAAGGAATATAAGGATATATTTCTTGAGGAAGAAATCTGAAGTCTTTGACAGATTTAAAGAATTGATGGCTCTGGTGGAAAAGAAGACAGAGAAGAAGATAAGGTGTTGAGGACGGACGCGGTGGGGAGTTAGAGAAAATTTGAAGATTTTGAAAGTAGTATAGCACGATAGAGCCTCACACACCTCGGCCGACGGAGTTCGAAGAATGAGCAATAACGATGGAAAAACCGAAGAAGCATGTACTCGGTGTTTAGGGTTAGAGCAAAATTAAGGCGAGAGCGATGGATCTGCATGCTATGCTCAGTTATGAGATCACCTTCATCAGCGTTGGAGGATAAGACCCCACATGAGGTATGGATTGGTAAGAAACCCTCTCTTTAACATCTAAGGTATTTGGATGTGATGCATATGTACATGTTCCAAAGGATAAAAGGACCAAGTTGGATAATAAATCTGAAAGGTGCATCTTTATTGGGTATAAGGATGGTTTAAAGGGTTACAAGCTTTGGAACCCAGAAACAAGGAAGGTTGTGTACAGCCGAGATATGGTGTTTAGAGAGGTGAAAGATGTTGTTAAACATGAAATCATACCAAAGGAACCTGAGAAGATAGAGTTTGAGCTAAAGGAGGATGAATCAGACTCTACAGCAGAAGAAGATTCAGAAGAGGAAGAGCCACAAACTCCAGCTTTGAGAAGATCAGCTCGGGAAAGAAGACAACCCGAAAGGAAAGGTACATTTTAGAGGATGGAAAACTGCGGAAGGGAAGGCCATGGATGAAAGTGGCATCCTTGCACAAAAGACTGTGATGCGGTGGAGTTCTTGGGAAGGAGGCCATATCGAGCAAATGGGTGTTTAAAGAAAGTGAATGTAGAAGGAAAGGTGGGCTTCTAAGCTGGGTTGGGTAGAAAAAGGTTATGCCTAGGTGTCAGGAACTGATTTTGGTGATATTTTTTCTCCTGTTGCCAAAGTTACTTCTATTAGATTACTTTTATCTGTTGCTGCTGCATTTGATTTTGAGATAGAACAGATGGATGTGAAGACAACATTTTTTCACGGGGATCTAGAAGAGGAGATCTACATGAAGCAACCTGAAGGATTTATGGTGAAGGGTAAGAAAGAACTGGTATGCAGGTTGAAGAAGTATCTGTATGGGTTAAAATAGTCACCAAGGATGTGGTATCAGAAATTTGATATCTATATACGAGGACTTGGCTTCACAAGAAGCAAGGAGGATCACTGTGTTTATTTTAAATTAATTGGTGACCGTGTTATTTATTTGGTCTTGTATGTGGATGATATGTTGTTGATTGGAAATGACAGAAATTATCCAAGATTTGAAGACCCAACTGGTCGACATGAAGGATATTGTCTGTTCGGAGCAAGAGGAAGCTGTGCAAACGGAGGAAACCGAGACTATATTGTAGAGGTTCAATATGCGGGATATTAAACCGATTGAATCTATTCACATGGGTTTCGCATGCAGCATTAGAACACGAAGAAGAGGAGGATATGTCCCGTGTTCCATATGCAAGTGCAGTGGGTAGCCTGATGTATGCAATGGTCTGTACTAGACCAGACATTGCACATGCAATGGGAGTATTGAGCAGGTTTATGTCAAACCCAGGGAAGGAGCATTGGACAGCAGTGAAGCGGGTTTTCAGATATTTACGTGGCACTAATGATTATGGCTTGTGCTACCAGGGAAGACCAGGATTGGAAAGAATGTTGGACATTCGTGGTTTTGTTGATGCAGACTGGGCTGGAGATCTGGACCAAAGAAGATCTACAAGTGGGTATGTGTTTAGCCTATTTGGAGGCGCAGTCAGTTGGATGAGTAAAAGACGGTCTGTAGTGGCTCTTTCAACTACAGAGGCAGAATACATAGCAGCCACTCATGCAAGCAAGGAAGCAGTTTGGTTGCAGAGATTGTGTTCAAGTATGGGGTTGGTACAACAAGCTATAAGGATAGACTGTGATAGCCAAAGTGCAATTTTCTTGGCTAAGAACCCTGCTTATCATTCAAAGACAAAGCACATTGTTGTTCAATATCACTTTGTTAGAGATATGGTTGAGGCTAAAAGGGTGTTGCTGGTAAAGGTGGACACTTTGAAGAATGTTGCAGATGCATTGACGAAGTCTGTGAGCACTCAGAAGTTCTCTTGGTGTAGAGAAACAATGGGTGTTGAAAAATTGGCCCAATGACTAAGCTCTCCTGTGGCCCCCTGTGGAAAGAAAACAACAAGTGGGAGAATGTTGGGTATGTGTTATATTCTTTCCGTGTCTAAGCATGCGCGGGGGGGGGGGGTAAGAGCTGGAAACGCTGAAAACAGTGGTGGGGTACGCCCCAATTTTGGTCCTTAATTTCCGGTGGGTAGTCCGCGCCCATGGTTTTGTGCATGGTTTTGCACATGGTTTTGGGGTACGATGGTTTTCGGCCCCTGGTATTTTTGTAGATCTGGTCAAGGGAACTACGGTTATGTTCTAATCTAGGGTTAATGGATTAGGGTTTATGTATGCTTCGGCATGTATATATATATGTGTAGTAACACTAAAAGGAATATAATGAAAAATCAAGCTGGTTGTCCCGATTTGGGATCCTGGGGAAAATCTCTGTGTTTATCTGTTTTATGTTTTATGCTCTCGCTATTGTTTATTTTCTTTTTCTCCACCCTTGGTCACTTGAATTAAAGGCCAAGAAATATGAGAGAACCACAATACAAATATTTATTAGAAGTTAGTAAGGTCCAAGAAGCTACATAGCTCTATCAAATTCATAAGGGCCAATCAGTTCTAAATGAATTCGATCTTGGATAGGTCCACATCCACCCCATGTTCATCCACAATGCATCACAAATATTAAATTATCTACATACCAAATGAACATTTCTCTAGATTGGCATACAACTTGTGTTTTCGCAGGGTGCTAAATACCTATTGAATGTACTACAAATGTTATGCTCGGGTCCTGTTGAAGATGAAGGTGTCATCCAATTATACAACCATAAAAGAGTTTTTGAATGGCCACAAGATATCATCCGTCATCCTCATGAATCTTGAAGGAACATTAGTCAAGCCAAAGGGCATGACCAAACATTCAAATATTCCTTTTTTAGATTTGAAGGTTGTCTTCTACACATCTGTTTGTTCAATTGGAACTTGGTGGTAGCATGAATTCAGATAAATATTATTAAAGAACTTGGTAGCCTTAATTTGATAAAGAATATTGTTTATTTGGGGGAGTGGTTATTTGTTATTGAAAGTGAATTTTTTCAAGGCTCTATAATTAATGCAAATTCTCCATTTTCCATCCTTCTTTTGCACCAACACAAATGTACTCATGCAAGGTAAGGATCTTAGTCAAATGCGACCCTTTTGGACGAGATCATGAATATGCCATTTTATTATCTCATTCTCTAAGAGAGAGAATCTGTATATTGGGCCATTAGGTAAAGGATCACCAAAAAACAAATCAATTAAGTTTTTGACCTAGCAATGTAGAGGTACCCCAATAGGTGGAGTGACAATATCTTTGTATGTCTCTACATTCTTTTCCACTTGCTTCTATTGTGTAGAGAGGGCCCATGCTAAAATTATGATGGTTGCAATGACCTTCCTTTCACCTTCTGACCTAACCATGAAGAGGACACACATTGCAATTTGAGAGATTACCTTTCAACATTATTTTCCTGATATCAATTATTGTAGTAGTTGGAACTATCTTTGGGACCCTGTAGAGCTAAACTCCTAGAGTAACAATGAGATTACAAGGATGAGACTCATAAACAACATGAAGTTTTCACATAGAAGGTTGTGTTAAAAGAAAATAACAAGCTTTGAGTGGGGAAATGTCACATAGTACCTCATCTTAGAAAGGCTTGATGTCATAGGATAATAGACATTGTTGGCTGGCAAGAATGTTTTTTCCATGGATCAACCCACCAATGGTGTATGGTTGGGGGTGTGACATTGACAAAAAATTAAATCTCTTGATGACCTCAACTAAGATCAAGTTATTTTGGAACCACTATTAATGATGAAATGTAGCGAGGTCTGCTTCACCCATATTTATGAATGGAAGAGGCACTCCCCCTCTTCAAGATCCTCTAACTCTTTTGGTTGGATCTTTGTGGTCATGATGATAGCACTAAGTTTGACATTGATTTTTTTTATTTTTTTTTACTTTATAATATTCTATATTGGAATTAGAGCTAGATTATATTTCCTTTTCTTTAAGCTCTGCCAACAATGATTGTTTTAAGCAAAATTCATCAGTGTTGTGCTAGGGGATTTTGTGGAACTCACGACACTTTCCAATGTCCTTTTTTTACTTTTCGTTACCCACTTTTTTCTATGAATTGGGATGATGGACTTGAGGTTGGCTCTCCTTGCTCTGCCCCTTATTCTATGAGTTTGGGACACCTTTTCTAGGCTTCTATTATAGTGTATTTTTAAACTTGAATCCTTGTTTATTACTCTACTTCAATTTTTGCTAAATTTTGATAACATATCGATAAAAAAATCCCAACAAGGATATTTCCAATAAACCCATCTCTATTTAGATGTACATACATATACCACTGTGATCATTTAAAACTAGGTCACTCATAATCTCTGATACCCAACCTGGACTGCAAGGTATGGAAAATATTAGTGTACTTCGACACCATTTGGTCTCTTTCCTATCACATGGTTTTCCATATCATGTATTGGTAATCATAGTTCAATACAAGGTATAATTCCTCCTTAAGGGAATTAAGAAAAGATTCATGGATCCTACCTTGAATATCATACACTCATCTTCATTTTTCATCTCATAGTAACCTTCCCGCCAATATTTGGCATGTGGAAAGGATTTTAGGAGCACCAAAGGTGATATTTTCATTTTTGGAAATTGTTTTGACATAGTAATAGCCCTCTAATAGATTTAACCATTTCTCCAAAGCATCTACATCTATTTAGCTTTCAAATGAGAGATATCAAAGTTAACTTGTAACTTGAAATATGTTGCAACTCTAAAATTTCCACTGGTTGAAGGTGGTGAGGCCGCTATTTGATGCGTAGACTACCGTGGATATTCCACTAGACAACTCGTCACAATAGATCTGATAAAAGTATACTTAAAATTCCAAAACCTACACTATTACAGTTTTATTTCTCTTTAGATTTGTAAATATGTAGATTACTATTAATAACATATGCATGCAAATCAAAATTGTGCAAAAAAATAGAGAAAAATGAAATAAAAGCGCTCACACACATTTGACACAAAATTTGACTTGAGACACCCATTTGGGAGAAAAACCTTGTTGGAAGGTGGGGTCACTCTACTATCTTTTTCAGAATAGAAAATTTATGCGAGTACAAAAAAGTAAGGCTTGTAACCTGTGGGATACTACAAAGCAAAAACCATCTCTGTGTGCTCTATCTCCTATCCCTCTCAGATATTTTTTCTCAACTATGGAAAAAATGCACTCAAAAGAATGGAACCCCTTTTCCTCACAGTGACTTAGTTATAACACAACCAGATAACCTACTAGTGGTTAGGTTTGACTACCTCAACTCTTAACTAGAGTTACAACATAGACTCTTCTAGAGTATTCTTCATCATAATCATGAGGCTAGACCATTTTCCATGAATTATGGGGGATGAAGTGGCATCCTCTTGAATTATGGTGGTGAAAACAAGAAGGTCAACTTATGAGTGGTATAAATTTCACATACAAAATCCAATTGACATGATTATTGCACCATTGGAAAGGTATCTATGTGTAGAATATGAAAAAAATGTGTTACAATAAAGAAGAAAATTTTTACCCCCAAAAAATGTCATTTGATGCCTCAAAACAGTCTTGGAAGGTTTCAAAACCCATTTTTCCAAACTACGTCTCACAGGTAAAAATGGTCCTTCGAGCCGATTCCTCAAAATTTTACACTCTGGAAGCATCGAGATGGATGCCAAACAATATAATGATCCAATCTAGGTCACTATTGAAAGATCTAGGCAAAATTGTTTATCATCTCATTCCTTTGTCACATGATTGCTTCCTCGAGCAACAACTTGATAGGATCTCCTGCTCTATCATCTCTCTTTTCTTCTGCTATAGGAGCCCACTTGGGTCGGTGACAATGATCCTTCCTAAGTGAAAGTAGCTCGAGTCCCAACTCTTTGTACCCTGACATCATCAAGGACATGCAATAAGAAACAATGAACATATAGCTCTGATATCAGTGATTGAGGTTGTACAAGGAACAAAATGAAAAGTAGAAAATGAAATGAAATACACATACATAGGGAAATATAACAAAAAACATAGTAATATGGTGAAAACCCAACTTCTATTAATAAATGAAATAACAAAATACTATAGAACACACTCTAGCTAGAATGGTGGTAGCTATCTCTAAAGAGATAGAGAGATGGTGGGTACACATATTCACAAAAATTGTTATAGGAGTTATAAATTATAACCTCTTAACATAGAGAAAGAACCCTAGAGGTCCAAAATCGTAACCCTAGAAGATGAAGTGCCAAAAGGTTTGTGGGCCTCTAGGTGGTTAGTTGATACATAAACTTCTTGAGGGCACAAATTTTGCATACAATATTAATTTAGGGCACACAATAGCTTGTTGGAAGAAATATCTAATGATTACAACTTTTGACCAGGGTCAGGTTATGCCATGGTGATCCAAGCCCTTTGAAGTGCCAAAAAACATTATTTAAGGCTTCAAAATGAGCCCAAAAGTTTGGAACCAAAAAAAGCATAGAAAAACTACTATGATGATAGAGAACCATTAAATCACTGAAAGAGGTGGATGGCCACCAATATCCACTTGGATAAATCAAGGGGATGGGTGTGGAATTGACCCTTTAGTGCATGCAAGTTTTTAGGGAGAAGCTGTGTCCATGAAAAAAATGATAACTACACCAACATATAATGTTCTTCAAGGTGAAGACTACTTGGCACATGTAAAATAAAATCTCATAATAAAAATCTTGGTTATAAGAAAAAGTGTAGAGCTCAAACATGTATAGTATAGCACTAAAATTTGATGTGCAAAAGTTGTTTGTGTAACCACATGTTATGAAGATTTTGTAAGAGGAATCATGAACCAACCCACTAGTTTAATTAGAGGAGGTTGATGCAAAATATGGTTAATTTGTAATATAGAAGAGATTAAGTATCAAATACCTATTCCAAATGCATGTCCAACTTATATATTTTGTGGTTAAATGAGACAATATCTCTATTAAATTATTTGTAATAATTTTTTTAAGAGGAATCATGAACCAACCCACTAGTTTAATTAGAGGAGGTTGATGCAAAAAATGGTTACCAGATTAAGTATCAAATACTTATTCCAAATGCATTTCCAACTTATATATTATGTGGTTAAATGAGACAATATCTATATTAAATGATTTATAATAATTTTTTGTAAGAGGAATCATGAACCAACCCACTAGTTTAATTGGAGGAGGTTGATGCAAAAAATGGTTACTTTGTAATACAAAAGAGATTAAGTATCAAATACCTATTTCAAATGCATGCCCAAATTATATATTATGTGGTTAAATAAGACAATATCTATATTAAATGATTTATAATAATTCTATGATCGTTAAGTTAAATGTATAATTTGAATAAGCATAATTGCAACGCTATACAACCTAATATGGAAGAGATGTCATGTAAATCTCTCTCTCTCTCTCTCTATATATATATATATATAATTTTTTTTGTTTCCCTGAATAAGACTAATTCTATTAAGAAAGCATATAGTACAGTATGAAGTTACAGTCAAAAGAAGCTAGATAGCAAGGGAGCCGAAAATGATCAATTATCAACCTTGGTCTCAATGAGTAACCAAGAAATGAGAAATGAGGATCCAAAAAGGGTAACTAGGAAACAATGGGATTGACCCAGGAAATTACCCAAAACATGTGGAATCATCCATACGACATTTTTTTCCTTTCTTTTTTCTAAATTTAACCCAACCGATGTGGGGCGGTTGGGCTAAAACTAATTGCAGACAATTGTTAACTAAAGGGAGAGCCTCCTTATCCAAATCAAAGGAGGAGGACTCATGAGTGTGTTTCTGTGTATTCGGTGGAACAATGAGTCCCTCAGGGCTGGCCGTGGGCGTGTCCTCCGTCTGCTTTGCTTCCTCCCCTTATGCTTCAACCTCCTCTTCATTTGAGCTGAAGGACTCAATGTAATCCATGGGGGGTGGATCACATGGTTTCCAGCTTTTGGATTTTGGTTCGCGATTGATTTTCTTCTTTTGGGTGAGGAACGTGGCACATGTATTCTGAAGGTGCCCTGTCTGATGGTAGTGGCGACATTGGAAGGTTGTGTTCTCATAGTCCAGGGTCTGTTTCAACAGGAAATCCCCAACTTTGAGGTTGATTTGATCGGGCAGTCCTTTACTTATGTCTATTTCTGCATAGATTCTACCATAGGTGTATATTCCTTTCTCCCCCTTAGAGGGATCCGATGCCAGAAAGCGACCCAAGGTGTTTCCAATCCCTTGGAAGATAGAAAATTGCTATAGATGCGCAGGGAGGTTCAATAGTTTGACCCAAATAGGAAGCTTTGTGATGACTTCCGTAGAGAGTTCAAAATATGGGAACCAGGGGGTGACAAAAAGCCCTGTTGTTCCCCAAAACGATGGGCCACAAGTTAAGGCTTTTTTATAGTCTTCGCTAAAAGAAAACACAACTATGAATAAACCCTTCGAGCAGAAGATAACCTTGTAGTTGTTGGTCCAAGCGGAGTGAATCCATTGGTATAGATCTGTTGTGCAAGGCCATAGTCCATTAAATTGATAAATAGTGGCGGATTCTGCATACATTTGAAGTTGATCATCCAGATATGGATGGGAGATTTCTATGGAGGGAACTTCCCCCAGATTTTCAACCAAAAACGGCTTGGGAGCCTCAGAGGATTGAGTGGTTTTCTTGGGTGGATGTGCATGGACAACATCTTTGTAGGAGAAATTAGGAGCAGAAGATGGCTACCCGACTTCTCCCCCTCCGAGATAAAGGGTTAGGACAAGTGAAGCATCTCTTTCAATACTATAAAAAAAAAAGAGGGGAAGAGAGTCCTCTAGTTGTTTACCTCCATGTAGAAGTCTCTGAAGAGCAGAGGGAATCCCCAGCCTAATTTCAAGGTCATGCAAGAGGTTTTGCACCAGATCTGTTGAGCACACCTAATGAAGCAAGGTATTGCTTGTAAGAAGCAAGATCTGGATCTGAAAAGAATGGGTAGAGAGATATGAGAAACCCTATCTGTCAGAGAGTGTCTGAGTCAGGAGCGTACTTGATCGATGGATTCCCAGATTTGTGTGGCCATATCGAGGCTTGATGGCAGCTGAGTGCTGAGAGTCGCATCCTAAGGCCCTTTAGATGTTATGAACTCCTTTCTTGCTGGTGGGTGCGTTACAATGAAGTAGGATTTGTCAAACCAACAAGGGCTCCTTTGATCTTCCTTCTCGCAGATCCTGGAGGTTGAATAGTTGCAAGGCGACGATAGAGGGAGGGTCTGCGTATTTTCAAAATTTGTTTCCTTCAGTCGTGTGACAACCGTGAAGGAAAACAGCCTCGTGGACCCAGATCTGTCTCCCATTTCTATGGCTAACGACCCTTCGCAAGCAGGATCGGGCTACCTTTACTGTGGTTGATGGAACCTCACAGTAGGTTGATGGGAGCTCCAACTAAAATGATTGCAGCAGAGGAGAATTGCGACTGAAACAATTGCAACAGAGGAGGTTGGTTGCAGTTGTGACTGAAACGATGGGAGCTGCGATTGACGACGACGACATCTGAGTTTGAAATCCTAACTGTCTCCATATCGCCTCCAATATTTGTTAATATAATTATCCTTCATGTAACGTTATATTTAAAAATAATAAAATAATAATTTAAATTAATAGATTAAAAATAGTAATACTAAAATAAATTAATATCCTCCATAATTAAAATACTTCAATTTGCACCTTAATTTTACATAATTTTAAAAAGAGATATAATGTAAAAACAAATAATTTACCTTTTAGTATAAAAAAGAAATGTAATTTCTTCACTACATAATATGGAGATGAGTAAAAAAAATTAATTTACTTTTAATACGAAAAAAATGTTGAGAGAAAATTATATATATATAACAAGATTGGATGCTATATTATGTTCCAAAAAAGAGGAGGAAAGATTTCCTTGTTACATGCTACTGTTACGGAGGAGGAATAGAGAAGGTAGCGACAACAAAATGCTAAGCCTTCTTTGTATCTACTGTTCAGGAGGTACTAAAATATAGATTTCGAATATATTCGAACAAACGGAGAAAGAAGTAGAACAAACTTAAGAGACATATGCAAAGGAGTAAGGGTATTGCAGATCAGTCGATGCTTATTGGCTGCCTGGTTGATGCATCCGTGTTGTCCTCTGCACCAACATTTCTCACATTGTTGGAGCTGGAGCTTGGAGCTAAGCGTTTCTCAAGAATGTATTTCAGAATTTGAATGGATTCTTCCACATGAGAGCAACGATTGGAGAGGTCATTGAAATGCTGTTGGAGATAGGATACCCTGTGCTGAAAGAGATTCAAGTCTACATGTTGTTTTTCATCCAAGAGTTTTTGTTGAGCACGAATTTTCTCCAATTCAGCTTGCATATCTGCGCAATGGAGACAGTCTTCGTTGCATGCCATGATGCAATGGACAGGGACAGTGGTCGAAGGAGATGAGAGGGATGCACGCGCAGGGAAGGGTGGGAATGTAATGTTGGATGGAAATAGAGGGGGCAGGAGCGCTAAGAGATGGCCAACAGGAAAGGGAGGGTGATTGCGCAGAGTGAGGGATGTGGAGAGCAACAGGAGGTTATGATATAGAGAGGAGGGTGCGGGGAATAAATAGCACAGAGGAGAAGGGAGAATAGAGCGAGGATGAGAGCCCGAGGAGATAAGATCATGGGTTTGGAGTTGAAGGAGGTAGGGGAGGATCTGAGAGGTTCATAATTTCTTGAGTAGTGGATCCAACAATAAATATTTTCTAGCTAAGTCAAGATCATGGCAGGGGAATAAAAGATAAACCATCATTGTTGTGGATTTGTCTAGTTGTTCTTGTACAAGTTTTGTTTGCTAGATTGTCAGCAAGCTTGTTATTCACTCTGGGAATATGATGAAAGGATATGTCTTTCATATATTTGGATATGTTTCGACATCTGCTAACAATTCTGTGGAGATCAAGATTGTGTATGGGGTGATCTTTGATCATCATGTTGATGATGATAGAAGAGTCCTTGAACACCATTGCATTGGATGTTATTCTTTTTTAGCAGTTGGAGGCCTTGGAGAAGGGCGTAAGCTTCAACTTTGTTGTTGGAGAGGGTGTCGAGTCCCCATTCAAAGGAGAGTAGGATGCTCCCATTTTTGTTTCTTATAAAACCTCCTACTCCAGCGATGCCTGGGTTCGATTTAGATGCTCCATCAAAGAAGAGAGATGGCATGGAGCAACTATCGAGCCATTCGATGAATTAATTTTCTTTTAGAAGAATCTTCCATTTTTCAGTTTGATGAGGTTGGGTGATTGGAGGCTTGAAGTAGCCAGAACTGTCCAGCAACTTGCCCAAAAAATTCCTTTCTTCCACTTGAAGATCACTGACATTGATGTTACTTGTGCTTTTGGAAACAATTGTTTCAAGGGCGAGGCTCCAATTTTTGTTGCAGACTTTCCTGAAAGAAGGCTTTTTATTGTTGAAGATCATTTTGTTTCTGGCAAGCCATATGTTCCAAAGTAGCACGTAGGGGGGGGGTATCCCAGACCCTTTTGGCCAAGTTCTTTTTCTTTCCCCCCCATGGATAATTTTTCCTCCAAGTTTTAATCAGATTAGAAATAGTGTCGATGGAGTCTAAGTGAATCTGGGAGGATGGTGTGAGATCTTCCCAGCATTGAACTGCAAAAGGGCACTCAACAAAAAGATGGTGCATAGTCTCTTTAGCACATTGACAGTTGGGGCATCTGGAAGGGCCAGTCACACCCCTTCTTTTTAAGTTTTCAGAGGTTAGGATCTTGCCTTTGAGGAGGGTCCAGATAAATATTTTTATCTTTGGAATGGATTTCAACTTTCAAACAAGCTTCCAAATTGGCCATGGAGGAAAGGGAAAGTGATCCTTGTTGAGTTGGCAGTAAGCAAATTTGATGGTGTATGTAGAACCTGAAGGATCCCAACGAAAGTTGTCCATACTGTTTTTCCGCGAAGGTGCAGTACCGTGGAGCAAGACTTGGAGGTTTGAGATATCTTCTTCCATATGAGGAGGAACATGAGGGAAGTGCCATTCGATCTATTTATTAGTCTTCTCATCCCACTTAGAAATTTTATTTAAAAAATTTAAATCGAGATTCTGAAGATGAGAGAGGATTCGATGTGTGCCCGACCTTTCCAAGAGAGGAGTTTGCCCCATGATCCTATCTTTCCTGATGTTAGTATTGCTTCCCCCTTGAGGGTCTTTGGAGAGGTTTCAAATTAAGAAGGGGATAGCTTTCTTGCATAAGACCCAGATTATGGAGCAGGGCATGTTTGGAATATCATGATCAAGGAGCTGTTGTCTGGGGGAGCTAAGATATTTGGATTCAATGACTCTTTTCCACCATGTTTGTTGTCCACTAATCAATCTCCACACAATCTTTCCCAGAAAGGCATTATTCGGGAGCTTAGGAGTACAAATTTTGATCCCTCCATTTTCGTAATCTTGTGTGACTTGTCTCCACTTGACAAGATTATATTTCTTCTTCTCGTTTTTACCACCCTGCCACATAAAATGCCTTAAAATTGCTTCAAATTTGTGATGTATGCTAGCAGGGGCGTAAAGCAGAGTGAAGTGATACAAGGCCAGAGATGAGAGGGAAGATTTGAGCAAGATGATTTTCCCAACCAAGTTTAACCAAGAAGAACCCCACTGTTGAACTCTTATTTTCTTTTTGTCCATTGTAATGTTCCAGACTTCAGAATTTAAAGGCCCAGTACTGACTGGCATACCTAGATAATTGAAGTGGTCCCAATTCAATTGGTAAGAAACTCCAAAAATTTGTGCTATGTTGTGAATGGTTTGATTTGTCTCGTTCCACCCATAAATGCAATTTTTTTGATAATTTATCAGGCCTCTGGAATAAAGCATGAATTTGTCAAGGAGAGATTTAAATCTATGAGCAATTATACAGGTTGCTTTTCCCATCATGAGAGTGTCATCTGCAAATTGTGAATGGTTCATATTCTTGACACCGTTGCCAAATTTAATTCCAATGATGAGGCCAACTCTTCGCATGTGATCCAAGGCCCTGCTGAAGGATTCAACCATGAGGATGAAGAGGAAGGGAGAGAGGAGAAAACCCTGTTTAAGACCACGGGAGGACTAAAAGAAGGTTGTTGGCCTACCATTTATGAGGGGGGAAATCCAAGGGCTAGTAATGCAAGATTTGATGAGGGAGATGAAATCATTGTCAAAGCCCATTTGCTGAAGGATAGATAAGTGGAAGGAATTTCTAACCCTATCAAAGGCATTGGCTAGATCAAGTTTGAGAATGAAGCCTTTCTCTTTGCGAGACATATTCAAATGGATTCTTGAACAAGGAGGATGGAGTCTGAGATTTGCCTTTGGGAGATGAAGCCTCCTTGATTTTCTGAGATGAGATTGGGGAGGAAGGGCTTAAGGTGCATGGCAAGGATTTTGGTTATTATTTTGTAAGAGGAATTGCAGAGGGAGATAGGTCTGAACCTTAAGAAGGAGGAAGGGCGGTTTCCTTTGGGAACAAAAGCAAGGTAGGTCGAATTGGTAAAGCCCCCTATTTTCTTCTTTCTTTGAACCCACTGTATCATTTGATCAGATCCTTTTTTATTAAGTCCCAGTAGGTCCTATAGAAACTGATGGAGAAGCCATCAGGACCCGAAGCCTTGTCAAGATGCAGGGACCATATAACACTTTGAATTTCAACCTCCTCTATATCTTTTTTCAGAGTACTGTGTATCTCCTCAGAGATCAGTTTTGGCAGGTGACTTAAGAGGTCCGAGTAGTCTTCAGGCTCAGTTGTTTCAGTGAGAAAATCTCCGTAACAGATGTGGCAAAAAAATTTATCTGTTCTTGGTCTGTCTGAATTATTCCTTCATTGTCTATGATAGAGGAAATGTTGTTTCTTGTCTTTTGCATTGTAGCTTGCTTGTGGAAGAAGGAGGTGTTTTTGTCACTAGCCTGAAGCCAAAAGTTTCTAGATTTTATCCTCCACTTCTCCTCTTCTTTCCTACTGATTTTATATAATTTCCAGTAGAGGTATTTTTCTTGATCATAGTTCTCTTGATTCATCCCATGCATTTCAATGGTGTTATGGACAGCCTCTAGCTTTTCTTTTATTTCTGTTTTGATCTTATCCGGTTCCTTGTAATGCAGCTTGGCCCATTCTTTTAAGGCCATTTTGACCTTCTTTAGTTTGGTTTCCCAAATGTACGAGGGAGAACCCTCAACATGCTGCAGCTAGTTATTTGCACTAACTTCTTTGCTTCAAGAATATCGCTCCATAGAGGGTTATACCTAAAGGGAAGGGGGACGAGAGAGGGTTGGCCTCCAAAGGAGAGGGTGATAGGATAGTGATCAGAGGAAGTGGAGGAGAGGATGTTGGTGGAGGTTAGAGAGAAAAAACGAGAGGAGAGGGACATACACAAGGAATCTGTCAAGACGCTCCATGATGTTTCCCCCTCCGATCCTACGATTACTCCAAGTGTATTTGCGGTTTTTTGGAGTGATATCTATTAAATCATGATCTGATGATGGTTTCAAGCAGATCTCTAGAGGGATACGGGTTGAAACTTCCACCCCTTTTTTCATTTGCGTGCAAGATTAAATTGTAGTCACCTCCTATGATGATGTTGTTGTTGTCTTCATTATCAATATCAGTTTTTAGAGCATTCCAACAGATCTGTTTATCCTTGTAGTGTTTGGGTCCATAGATATTATAAATGGTGATCTCAATGCTCTATTTAATGCTTTGTAAGATCACTTTGATCCAATTTTGTGTTTTGGATGATATTTTTTGTTTCTAGACACTTTGGTTCCAAATAGTAGCAAGTCTACCTGAGGCACCTCTAGATTCTGAATTGGCGCCCGCATGATTCTTCATTCTGCTTATAATAGTTTCCATGTCAAGATCTCCTTGTTTAGTTTATTGAAGGAGAATAATATCCGGCTTTTATTGATTCATTAGGTATTTTAGGGCTGAGTTTTTGGAGGGATGCCCTAAACCCCTGCAGTTCCAAGAGAGGGCTTTCATCATTTCAGGAATGTAGGGCGTGGGCCTGTCTTCCCTCCTTGCTCCTTTTGACCCAAGTCTTTGTTATTTAGCCCTAAAATGTATGTTTCAATAGGGTTCTGAGTTCCAAGGGCTATATCCTTTTGGGCAGTTTCATCTCTGTGTTGCTTGGATGACTTCCTCCCAGGGCCAGTTTTTTTTAGGATTTCCAAGGTGACTCCATGTTCTTTTGTTGAGTTCCTAGTGATCCGGGATGAAGTGGGATCTGAAGAAGAGGAGGGGGATCAAGATTGGAGGGAGAGGGATGAGGGGAAGTGGGTTGAGTGGGGATAGAAGGCTGAGGAGGGTCATCTTCAGGGGGGCAAGGGAGGAAAAGGATTTGGAGGAGGCTAGAGAGGCAATGGAGGGAGGGATGGGAGGAAGGTCAGCTGAATGATGGGAGGGGTCAGAGGGCTGAGTGGAGGAAGAGGAGGGGAAGGAGGGGAGATCTTTGGGAGGGGGCGCAATGTGGGCTGAAGGATTGCTGGTGCCTCTAGGGTTCGAAGAGGTTTTTTTTTTTATGGTTTCCCTTTGTGTGTCTGGATCCAGGTTTTAAATATCGATAAATTTAGAGCATCTGTTAGCAAAATGGCCATATTCGTGACATACCTTGCATTTAAATGGGATTTGCTCGTAATCTAGCTACTAAATGTGAGTCCAATCGTCTACTTTTAGCTTGATCGCTTAAGAGAGCCCTTTACCCATATCCACTATGATGCAAATCTTGGCACAAGCTTGCATGTTGTATTTGGTTCACTCCGATCAATGAACTTGCCAACAACATTTCCGATTGCATGAACAGAGTCATCCCCCCAGCAGTGCAAAGGGAGATGAGGAAGGCGCACCCAAACTGGGACAACGTTTGGCACATCAAGTTCTGGATCAAAGTCTGACGTCCATTTGTTGAGATTGAGTCCTCTCGTGTCCATGAAGAAAGGGTCGTTATCAGATCCTTGTCCTCTTTTATTTTGAAGTGAAAGGTGAAATAGCCTCTACTGCGAAAACGGATAGAGATTTTACCATTGATCTTGTCTGCCCAGTTTCACTCGACACATTTTTGCATAGTCTTCGGAGAAGGCCATAATGCAGTGAATTGACCTATGAGACCCTTCTCAGCTAGAGAAAGGGCAGACATGCGCGAGATGGTCGGAGGAAGAGAGACCTCTTGAATACCATCAAGCTTCTTGACAAATTTCGAGATCGAAGGCCTAGGGCGAGGTGGATTTAAAGATCTGACCACAACCAAGAAGGCTTGGGTCAAATCAGGAGGAGGGGCCACCTCTGGGATGGACTCCGGAGGTGCCATGCACGTGACTGGAAACAAGTAGTAGGCAACAGAGTTTGTCATGGCAGCAGAGCGGATAATCGACCAGGATTAAATCTTAGAGAAAATAATATTATTGATATTACATAATGCTTAATTCCTTCTATATTTAATTTACATGTGATATTTAAAACAAAGAATATTTTTTAATATTTAAATGTCCATATTAAATAACATAATTTTATATCTATTTTATAACTAGAAAAATAAAATAATTTAAATTACTAATTTTCTTATATTTTCATTTTCTTCTATAATTAGGAGTTGTGTAATTTATTTTTATTTCTAATATAAAATAGGTTATAAATAAAACATTTCAATATCTCAATAATTTTTTTTAATATAAAACATTTATAAATAGAAAAATTGAGAGAATTCTTATTGTATTGATAGCTACTTTTTAATTCAATATATAAAAGATATTTATAATTCTTTCAATTCTACAAAATATTAATAGTAAAAATAATTAAATGTAATATGGAAAATATAAATTATAAATAAAATATTTCAATATCAATTACATATATATTAAAATATTTTAATGTCCATTAAGACATTATCAAGACATTATCAAGCCATGACTCGTGATTTTGAAGTTGCCCCATAGGGGCACTTTCCCTTCCCGTCCATGTTCCAGTTCTGGCAGGAGACAACATCTGCATAGAGGGCACGTCTTGTGACGTTGATGAAGCCATTTCTCCAAACTATTCCTGTATAATGACGTTGATGAAGCCATTTTTCCAAACAATTACTTTGTAATACATGAAAACAATTACGGAATTCTTTCATCTCGTCCTCCTCCCCCAACCTACTCAAACACACAGCGTCCTGTTCAAACTCCCCATGAAATCTTTGCGCGAAACTCAACGAAAGTGGTAACAGGCAGCCAATATCTGACCATATCCACCTTCTCGGATCGATTCATCTCACAAGAAGAATACACATATGGAATCGAAGACGACCTAGACGGGATCCAACTAGCTCCAAAGACTCACGACCGCATTGGCCTCTTTCGCCACTTTGTGACACCTCAACTCAATACATTGTCCATGAAACGCAGACTCATGCGGGTGCTATGCCAGTGGTGTCGTTGAGGAAGCGTGGAATGGAATACAAGCACAAGCGATGAATGTTCATTATTTTTTGCTGCCCTGACGTGGCTTGTTTGTTCACTGATGGCTATTTCATTCTGATGTTTGCTTGGACTGTGAGTATGGTGTTGCGTTGAAAAGCCATTCTGGAGCCGTGAATTTCTTCACTGGTATGAAATTTTTTGCATTGGAACATGCTCCACATATGCGAAGTTGTTTGAGTTTTGCAGTGTTCAGTTTCGCTTGTTGGATGTTTTTGTTCCATGTTACAGTGGTATAAACATGGTTTTGCAAAGGTTAGACTCCACGAGTCCAGGTTTGAACTTTTCAGTTAGAATGCGGTAATGTTTTTGTTCCATGTTACAGTGGTATACATATGGTTCTGCAAAGGTTATACTCTACAAGTCCAGGTTTGAAATTTTCAGTTAGAATGCAGGATTGCAACCTCGTTTGATGAAAATTTGTCCAGATTTTCTAAACTTAAATGATTTTATTTTGATGTGTGATATGTAGCATAAGATTTGTTAGGGAATGAAGTGTCTTGGTCCAATTATTGGAATGATTTTGGAGTTCCAATTTTCTCTGGTTTGACTGTG
The DNA here is from genome assembly GCA_034641835.2 of Pinus albicaulis. Lineage (NCBI taxonomy): Eukaryota > Viridiplantae > Streptophyta > Pinopsida > Pinales > Pinaceae > Pinus > Pinus albicaulis. The sequence continues at coordinate 150,422,903 of CM076575.1, forward strand.
GTGGGAGGATGGGTCTAAATTGGAGAATGTCTGCGTAAATGAGTTTCTTTTGAGGAGTGATATGTAGCATAATATTTTTTTGGGGAATGAAGTGTTTGGGTCTGATTATTCGAATGTTTTTAAGGTTATATTCCAATTCTCTCTGTTTTGACAGTAGTGGGAGGGTGGGTCTAAATTGGAGATGTCTATAAGTTTTTCGGATGATATCAAGATTGGCATAATCCTTATATTGGCCTTCATTGCGTATAATACTTTGGTAGCCATACACAAGGAGATTAAGACTGATGTTAGAACACGACGATAGCTGGGTTATACATATACCATCAAGTGTTGAATCATCAACCGAATCTGATACTCAGTCATTCTTTTCGGAGAATCGATGGTATCAACTTTGGTGTAAATGGTGTGACTCTTTCATCATTTCACAGCCTTGCAAGAATTTTAAGTTCAGACTCGGTTCAAAGTGGTGGACTTTTCCAGGGTATATTTTTTGTTGCTGTTGTCATGTATAATCATGGTGCAGGGTCTGAACTGGTTTTTCTGGTGAAGATTGTTGTTCTTCAAGACTATATCAGCCAGATTTTTTGAAAAAACAAATTTGGAATGTCGGAGAGATTTTTGGTAGGTATGATGGGATGGTGGTTGGTGGATTGCTAACTCTCCTAGAAGCTCAATCTACCTGCCAGGAAATAAGTCTTGTAAGGGACTCTTGGTGACGGCTGTTATTTAAGGCATGTCTGTTGCAAATATTTTGGTCCTCAAATGGATATGCCCCCAATGATCGTGGCCTGCTAATTTTATATTATCCTTCTCCAAGAAATTGGTATATCGAGGTAGTGGTAGCAGGTCTTTGGAAAGGGAGTTGGATATTGGAGGCTGGCAATCATGAATATCTGAAACACAAAAATTCAAATAGTGTATCTAGTTGGGATTGTTTGCCATTTTTTGATCTCTCGAGCTCCTTTCTCTCTAGGGATGATCATATATTCGAGTTGATGTCATTCAAGTAATCATGATCTCTTGGTGAGGTTCATACAACCAGTGTGGACCTTATCTCTTTCATGACGTATGTTTCACTACGTACCTTTAATGAAACCTATAGCTGACATGTTCCATTGTTTAATTGATCTTGATATATTGTACTATGTACTGTAGTCGAGGCACTGTTATGATAGGATATGATCACGACTTATTGACTTTCCAAGGCTATAGCAATAGATGACTTCTACATTTGGAATGACTTTTAAGGAATTGAAGGACGTTCCACATGTTCCTTTAATTTCTAGGACTGACACATGGAGCTACCATTGATATGGTTTCCTTAAAGGAATATTATTTTAGTCTGCACGGGATTGTTTTGGAGGCGTAAATTATTGATTATGCTCCTTGCCTACTAAAATATTTGATCTGATTCGGGTCTTACCTAAGTCATCCTCTTTGTCAGACTTTTTGGTTCGTCGGCGCCCTAGTGACGATGTACAAATTAGCATCAAAGTTATCTATTGTGGTATTTTATGGAGGACTTTAATATTGGGCTTGCATCAGACACTTCTGCTCATGAAGCCTTCATTGTTGCGACCATCGAAGCTGAGCAAAGGTTTCCCAATAGTTTCCCAACTGATGAGCTCATAATTAAATAAGCTTTCTCGCATCTAACTTTCCAGGAAGGGAATGTGCAAGGTAGTCACAAAAATAGAAAATACAGGAAGAACAGAGGCCACGGGAGACATAAGAAGAACATTTTTAAACACAACATGGAGATTAAGGCGATTAATCTGGACTATGAGGATTTATGTGGCAGAGTGGCTAGCTTGCAGAAGCGTGCTGTTATCGGGCGATGGATGTTTCTGGATGGTTCTGATGTTGATACGAGTGGATGGGTTAAGCAATTCTAGAGCCCCGTTGTTGGATACACACCCAAAGTTAGCATGTTGTTAATTGGATGGTTCAGCATCCATTTTATGGATGAGAAGGATGTATATAAAATCACTAGCAGAACGTGGGTGAGGGGTCGTAGCTTCATGCAGCTGGTGCCATGGTAACTTGGGTTCAATCTAGTGATGGAAGCGCCTCACAGCAGGGTCATATGGGTAAACCTTCCTGGTCTTCCTTTGGATTTTTGGACTTTGAAAGCATTGCGGGCTATTGGGAACACCATCAGGTGCACTAAGTATATTGACCCAAGCATAATTGGTGCCAGCGACAAGAGAATCGCTTGGATCCTAGTCAAAGTCGACTTTGTTGGACGTCTTCCTGGGGATGTTGATCTCATCTGGGGTCATCGTCGTCATCGTCATCGGATTGACTACTGGGGCATCCCCTTTAGATGCCTGATTTTCCACAGAACCAGACACCTTCGGGAGAATTTCCCATTTCGACTCCGAGGTGATCAAGCCAAGATGCTTATAGTGCCGGGAGGTCGTCGAAATTCTATTGGCTCAGGTACATCTGGTGGCTTCGCATTAGGTAATCCTCACTCTACCTCTTCTGAAGATGAAGCATATGTCTCTGCACATGAGCATAGTGATAGAACCGTACATATTGATAATGGGAGGGCTCGGGAAACATGTCTTTTTTGACCTATTCTTCCCCAATATAGGGTTCTGGAATCTGAATATGGTCTTAGCATTTATGTTTCACACGTTCCTCCTATATCTGATGATGGGCGTGAAAATTCTTATGTCCCCGCTCCTGCCGTTGACCCCTTGCCCTCTAGGTCGTCACCTCTACCTACAAATGATGTTGACCCTCCACTTTTTCTGTCAACCAACTTCTGTATAGGGGAGTCGTCTACATCTAGGACTGAAATGGAACCCGAAGAGTCAAATAAATCTCCTGACAATCCTATTCCATTGAATATCACCGATTCCCCTAGGAATTCGGTGGGCAGTGATATAGAATCACTGATGGGAAATCCTAATAATTGATCTAGTCGCTCTTGCCGGTGTTTTATAGGCCTCCCTAGTGTCCGCTCCTACCTCCAATACCATCTCGTCGACCTCCAATATTACGATCCGTAGACGCACCAAGACAAACTCCCTCCAATCTAATTAAAGGGAAAAATGAAATCAATTGCATTATTCAATGATGATGAAGAGGATCTCACTGGACATCCCAATATCCGCGGGATCGAAAATATTTCTCAGAACCATGGGCGCTTAGAGCAAGCAACCCCAAGGATGGTTCCCCATGAATCAAATCTTGTCCATGAATATCGTGGGAGATGGGAAATGCCTCCAAAACACATTGCCTCAAGGAATTGTTTAGTCCTATGAATCCTATTGTTTTTTTATGTCAAGAAACATTATGTTGTCGTAACAAGGCCATACAAGCTTTTTTAAATATCAAACTCGGGATGGTATGCGCGGTTATCGACGCCAATGGACACTCAAGAGGGTCGATTGCAATATGGAATTCTCGCAAGGCCAAACTAAAGGCCTACAGCTTTCTTCGATGGAATGCTATTATCTGGGAAATTTGAGGGGCATGGATGGAATTTTCAACATTATCAATCTCTATGCACCATATTCCAACGTGGTCTCGTTCGGTCCCGTATGTGTGACTCGGGAATCCTAGAGCTACAAAATTTGATTATTATGGGAGATTTCAATTCCATTGTGCGGGGCAGATGAAGTTTGGGATCTCGCCAGACTTGACCGTATGGCTGATTTCTTGAATGATTTGTTTATCTAAAATCATATTGTTGATGTTCAACCCTTTCCGCTTATCCCTACATGGACAAACAAAAGGGCGGTGAGGGTTTCATTGGAAAAAGATTGGATAGAGTCATGGTGAAGGACAATTTGATGGATTATCTTAGTGACCCCCCGATCCTTAGTAATGGTCTCACGATATTTCTGATCATTTGATTTATGCGGGAATGCAATAGAATACATAAATAACCATAAACATAGAGATGCAACGGAAATAATGTGTCATTACATTAATATCAAATAACGTAAATATGCTTACAGACATAATGGAAATAAAATAGCTAGGGTGTCGGTAGCGAATCTCTCGAGAAGAGATGTGGTGGCTACGTACCTCCGAACCGTGTTACAATGAGGCTCGAGGGCCTATATATTGTTGAGAAACAATGTAGAATCCGAAACGTCCAAAAACCTAACCGTAGGAGATGAGGCGCCAAACCGTAGGCGCTCGTTTGGGTAAATTGGTGGTTCAACTTCCCGGGGGCATAACTTTGGCATCCGATCTCCGTTTGATGCGCTCAATAGCTCGTTAGAAATATCTATCCGAGGACTACAACTTTCGGGATGAATTTGATGCCCAAAAAACGTCGTTTAGGGCCTCAAAAATGGCTCCGGAAGTTCAGGACCCGAAAAATTGCTAAAAATAGTAAGTTTTGTTGCAACTTGAAAATTGAAAGAACTGAAGGTGGGGGTTCAAATGGAATAGGTGGGTGGCCACCAATATCAACCTGGATCATTAAGCCCCCCAAAATGGCTCCGAGAGTGGAGGACCCGAAAACCTCGCTAAAAATAGTAAGTTGTGTTGAATATGAAACGCCGCAAGAATTGATGGTGCTCGGGTCCAAATGGAATAGGTGGGTGGCCATCGATATCCACCGGATCACAAAGGATGGCCTTTGAAATTTAATCGAGTATGGTTGGAGGATGAGTCATATGTACGACCGATTCGTGAGCTATGGAAAGACGACTTCGATATTGGGGATTTAACAGAGCTAGGATCGTCTTCATTTCAAATTACGTAAAATTAAAGGGGCTACTAAGTCTTGGGAGATTAGGAAAAAGTTGGCTCTCGCGAGTCGAGTTAATATCTATTGAAGTCAAGATTAAGGAGATATACTCTCACTTTCTAGACCAGGGTGCCGGATGAGAACACATATGAGGTTCTAAAAAGAATTGGGGGATTATAAAAAGAGAGATTCTCAGAATTGAAGAGATTTCATGGAAACTCAAGAGCAGAATACAATGGTTGAAAGAGGGGGACCTTAACACTAAATTTTTTCACAAATGCGCATCGGATAGAAAGAACAGAAATGCTATTTGGCACATTAAGAAAGCCGATGGCTCGTATGCAATCACAACCACAGAGATACAACATGAAGCTTTCTTACATTTTTCTACTTTTTACCAAAAAGATCGTGATATTGATGAAAATAACCAGATCTGGATGCTACAACATATACAAAGGTTGTTTGATGCGGAGGCCATAAGGGCTATGGATATGCCTATAACTGAGAGCGAAGTGCTATCGGTTCTCAAATCTTTCCCTCCTGATAAATGCCCCAGTCCGATGGATGGCCATCGGAATTCTTTCTTTTCTTCTATGATCTGATGGGTGCTAAAATCACCATGGTTGTGGAGAGTTTTAGGATCTGGGGGCACATTCCCGCAAATCTAAATTCCACATTCATTGCTCTAATTCCAAAATCTGCTGAGCCAAATTCTTTTGGGGAGTTTAGACCGATTGCTTTGTGCAATTTGATCTATAAAATTTTCTCTAAGATTATTGCTAATAGATTAAAGGAAACCCTTCAGGACCATATATCAAGGGAACAATACGGCTTTTTAAAGGGTCGATCCATTCACGATGCCATTACAGTTGTGCACGAGGTTCTGCATTCCATGCACACAGAGAAAAGAGAGGCCCTGGTTATGAAGGTTGATCTCTATAAGGCCTATGACTCCATTGATTGGTCTTACATCCGATTGGTTATGCTTAAGATAGGTCTTCCAATATCCATAATTATATGGATAATGTCTTGCATATCTATTGTTAGATACGTAGTAATCATAAATGGTTTGCCCACGACTTTTTTTGAAGCAAGAAGGGGACTACGTCAGGGATGTGCTTTGTCCCTTATGATTTTTATTTTAATCATGGACAACTTTAGTAAGATAGTGCACAAGGCAGAGCAGAATGGGTATATAAAAGGTTTCGCTTTTTCTATGACTGTATCTTCTTCACATTCTCTGTTTGTGGAAGATATGCTGTTGTTTGGCTCTCTCATAAGAAATCATTGGTTCTGATGTTCATTATATTCTTATTAGATTTGGGTCCGCAATGGGATTATGGATCAACAAACAAAAAATCTTTTCTCGATTTTTGAATATGGAAATATGGATGAAATATCTTTCATTGTTGATTTTATGGGAGTCTATATTAAGGCTGCGGTAGATGGCTTTAAATATCTTGGATTCAATATCAAGCCATGTTGCTACAGGAATCAGGACTGGACATGGTTGACGGATAGGCTCAGAGAAAAAATCAACAAGTGGACTCATAAGTGGTTATCAATGGGGGGCCAACTCATTATGATTCAGTCTGTTCTCTCACAATTAATGGTTTTTTGGAGTCACCTCTTTTATTTACCTCAGCAAATCTTAATGACGATCAATAAAATATGTGCTTGTTTTCTATGGGGTGGAACAAATTTGGACAAAAGTACCATCTATGTAAGTTGAAATCGCTATGTACGCCTCTAAAAAAGCATGACCGAATTCGAATATGAGGATCTTTAATAAGGCCCTTCCCAGTAAAATCTTTTCCGTGTGCAGTCAAGAGCACAGGAATCTAGAATGATATAATACGTTGTAAATATCTGCAGGGGGATCCTCTCCATAAATTGCTATGTCATGAGTTTTTCTCTCTGTCTGCTATATCGACCATATGGGCGAGCTTTTGTAAAATCCTTGGCCATGTCGCTGATCATCTTATATGGTGCTTTCATGATGGCAAACACATCCCTATTGGTACCACACAGTTGCGCGGCATTTCAAATCAACCTGGACTTTCCATGGGCCTTATTCATCGACTGAACCACTGTGGCATTATCTATTTATCGCAGATCATTTTATATTGGACACATCATGCTCCGGTTATCAAATCGGCTGAACAATTGGGTTTGAATGGTATTTATGCTGAGGAATGGGTTCAATACCAAAACACTCTTGGGGGGGTTGATTTGTTATGCTACGGTGGTGATGCCATTATTTGGGATGGTCCTCTTCATGGGAATTCGGTCATTGTAAAGGATATTTATCAGCGTATCAACTATAATTCTTATGGAGGTATGCATTCCTCCTCTTTCTCTCAGTTTTGGAAACTTAGAGTCCCAACTAAAATCATTATCTTTGGATGGCTGGTATGGAAGGGTAAAGTCCTTACTTGGGATAATTTGGTCAAAAGGGGACAATGTGGCCCTAGTAGATGCGCAATTTGTTCTGTTGAGGAGGAATCCATTGCACACATTTTTTTCAATTGCCCAGTTGTTTGTAATATGTGGAAGATGTTCGACCACTATCTTATTGAACCAAATTGGATCCCGAGTGACTTTATATCCACCACAATGGACCAGGTACAAGCCGAAAGGAAGATTCGAGCCGCTCCCTTTCTTCTTTATTTGGGAGATCTAGTTGGCCAAAAATACATCGATATTTGAAAACAAGGTTTTCAATGTTCCTCATATATATTCTAATATTCTCGTGTGGGTGGATAGAGAGCGCCCCCTTTGTTTGTAAAGTCATGGTGGGTGGGTCTCACCATATTAGACCACATGAAATTTTTATTCCGCCGCTCTTTTTTGATGGGGCTTGTAAGGAGGGGACCATTGGATGCGGAGCATGGGTAAAGCTATCTCAAATGCGAGCGGATTATCATATTTTGGAATGGGTGATCAGGGTTCAAATAATAAAGCGTAGATAATGGCATTGTGGGGAGGTCTCTTGGTCGTTATCAATTTAAGCCTCCACGCATCTATATATATGGTGACTCTAAATTGGTGGTGGATGGTATAAATGGTCTGCATTAATTTGGTGGATCCGGAGTTACAAGGGTGGTTTCAACGAGCAAGTTAGTTATGGATCGAATTGAAAAGTGCCGCCCATTGACTATATTTTCGCAGAGCACAACACTCTGCCGATGGTTTGTCGAAAAAAGGCACCAGGGCTTTATTTGGTAATATGCATGTTCAACATATCAAAGACGGATCAATGATTTGGGAAAACAACATCCTCTTCCCTAATTGCATTAATCATTTTTATCAAGCTGAGACCGATTCGACGGCACAAATTTTGTAAGAGCTCTTTTTCAAGCAAGTCTGACTCACGGGAGGTTGATAAAATCTTCATCAAGCGAGCCTATTAGCGGATGTTTCGAAACTTTGTTCTTTAATTTATAGATTTTCATGCCAAGAGATAGGTTATGAATTGAATACATGATAGGGGCACAAATTTTGCTACCACTACATCTTTTCTTCTTATAAAAGGAGCTTCGTGCCTTGAGTTCAGTGGGATCGATTGGGAAATGGGATATTGAACGAGGGAGAGATATTTGTGAATTGATTTGGCACATAATATCCATACTTCTTTTTTGGACTTTTCTCGACCTACTATCAAGCGAGCCTATGCATCTAATGTACTATATCAAGCGAGACTCGAGGATAGACTATACATATTATCAAGCGAGCGCTTTTTCCCCAAGCGAGCTCGATCATGTTGATGCTCATCATATCTCTCGGTCATTGATGTTACAAGTATGGCTACCATTTCATCAAATAGCGCCCTCTTATTATGATCCTGGGTTTCGTTTTTGTATGTTTGCGGGGGTGGAGACTACTCAGATTCTACTGAGTTATATATGTAATGAGTGGTTTCCGCACTCTGAAATTCGACTTGCCGATCTACTGTGATCCTCTTTCTTTCTCAGAATGGTGATCCGGTTTCAATTGTGGCAATGATGTCTTGAGATTTTCTCGCTATATCGGTGTTTTTTTTCCTCTGAAAAAAAAGAAAAAGAAAAAAAGAAGAAGAATCTGAATCAATCAAGAATAAAAAGATAAAATCTTTTTTTAGAATAAAAAAATTCGCATTCTAATCAGGTTCAAAATTAAGATAAATCTAAACTTAAAAAAAAAAATTATTTTTTGAATATTAAATTAAAAACCAATATAAAACTCAAAAAAACAAATATTATTCAAGCTGTTTCCTTAAATTAAATTATTAATATTATAATTATTATATAAATATAAATATAGGAAAAAAAACACAATGTATGAAACGGAGGTGGGAGATGTAATTTTTAGGATTTTGCATTGGCCACCCGTACAAGTCTCTACCCGTACAAAGTTGGGAAATTTTGAAGTTCAGGAGGTGATTTAATGCTGCTCGGCAAGTCGACATTCACTTCCTGGTTGAATGGATGCAATAGGTCGGAGGAAAAAACTGAATCTCTTCTCTGGTTAAAAAAAACTTCAATGGTACCTGTCAAAGTTTCTCTGCTACAGGCTTGGCACATACATTAAGATTTTAGTTCTTGTCATTCAGAGTCCTTGAAAATTTCAACGTTACCTGTCAAAGTTTCTCTCCTAAAGGCTTGTCACACAAATTAAGATATGAGTTAGTTCTTGCCATTCAGAATCGTCTTTGAAAGGGATGCGCAGTTGTCTCTTCCAATGGACAGTAATCCTGCTTCTCACAATCTTTCCATTCTCCGTCTCCACCTTACAACACCCATTCTCCCCAGACTAACTTCACAGTCGAATACAATCAATATAATCGAATACCATCAATACAGCCCATGGCATTGGCACATCAATCCAGAATCCAAAAGAAGATAATGATATTTTTTATTGGTACAGTGCTTCGACATCAACGTAGAAACTCAGCAGCTACTGCCCTTCAAACAGAGATCTATTACAACAATCACAATGCGACCAGTGCGAGGATTTTGTGTAAGCAGCCTCTGGATTCCTCTACTTGCGCTTGCCTTTTGCATGAGTGTGCCAACAAGAAAGCTGTGGTAGAAGGAAAACTAGTCCATGCCCACATAATTCAAACGGGATTCGAATGCCATGACATATTCCTGCACAACACTCTTGTTAACATGTATGCTAAGTGTGGGCTTCTGCTTGATGCTCGCAGAGTGTTGGAACAGCTGCCTGAGCAAGATGTTGTGTCATGGACTGCCATTATCGCAGCATGTTACTCCCATGGACATCTTGAGGAGGCCTTGGCATTTTTCCGCCAAATGCAGCTAGCAGGTATTCAGGCTAACCAGGCTACCTTTGCTAGCGTTCTACGGGTTTGTGCTAGTTTAGAATATGTGAATCAGGGTGAGGCAATCCATGAGGAGATAATTAGAAAGGGTTTTCAGTCTGATATAATTGTGGTAAATGCCCTTGTAGATATGTATGCTAAATGTGGAGTGGTAAATATTGCACGCGATCTGTTTGACAAAATGCCTCAACGAAATGTTGTATCATGGACTACTGTGATCGTGGGCTATGCACAGAATGGGTGTGAGGAGCAAGCTATCCAGCTTTTTGAGCAGATGCAGCTGACGGATGCTAAACCCAACGCAAAAACTTTTGCTAGTGTTCTTTCAGCATGTGCCAACTTGGGAGCTCTGGAACGAGGGATGGAGATCCACAGAGAGGCAATGAGAAGTGGATTTCATTCTGATGTCTCTGTGGGAAATGCGCTTATAGATATGTATGCTAAGTGTGGGAGCATAGATGATGCACGTGCTCTGTTCAACGAAATCTGTGAGAGAAATGTCATCTCTTGGACGACTATGATAGCGGGATATGTGACGAATGGTTATTTTGATGAAGCCCTGAATCTCTTTCAAGAAATGCCAGAAAGAAATGTGGTCTCTTGGACAGCGATGATTGCAGGCTGTGCACAGAATGGGTACATTGATGAAGCTCTGGAGCTATTTCAGGACATGCCCAAAAGAAATGTGGTTTCATGGAATGCAATGCTTGCAGGATATGCACAGAATGGATATGGTGAGGAAGCTTTGAGGTTTTTTTCTCAAATGCAACTGGCAGGTGTGAAGCCAAATTCAAAAACATTTGCGAGTGTCCTCAAAGCATGTTCCGATCTGGCAGATCTGGAGCTAGGTATGGGAATCCATGGAAAGATAGTGAGAAGTGGATTTCAATCTGATCTTTTTGTGGAGAACACTGTTATAGATATGTATGCAAAATGTGCGAGCATAGAAAATGCGCGCAAGGAGTTTGACAGGATGCTGTATCCAGACGTAGTCTCATGGAATGCAATGATTGCAGGATATGCACAGAATGGGCTTGTTAATGAGGCTTTCAATCTCTTTCTAAAAATGCCTGATAGGGATGTCATATCCTGGACAGCAATAATTGCAGGATATGCACAGAATGGGAAAGGTGATGAAGCCATGAAGCTTTTCCAACAAATGCAACAGTCAGGTACAAAGTTAAACAGAGACACCATTGCTAGTGTTCTTTCTGCATGTGCCAAATTGGCAGCTCTAGAACAGGGGAAGCAGATCCATGAAGAAATGGTAAGAAATGGCATAGAGTCTGATGTCTTTGTAGGAAGTGCCCTTCTAGATATGTATGCAAAGTGTGGGAACATAGAAATTGCCCACAAATTATTTGATAAAATGTCTCCACGAAATGTAGTTGCCTGGACGGCAATGATTGTAGGATATGCCATGCATGGACGTTGCAAGGAGGCGCTTAATTTTTTTGAACAAATGCAATGTTCTGGCGTCAGGCCAAACCCTGTTACCTTCCTTGGTGTGTTGTCTGCATGTTGCCATGCTGGGCTAGTGGATGAGGGCCGGCTATATTTTAATTACATGTACCAACATTATCACATAACTCCTACAGTGGAGCACTATGGCTGTATGATTGATCTCCTTGGCCGTGCTGGACATCTTGATGAAGCATGGGAGTTTATTAACAAAATGGGACCAAAACCTGATGCTACGGCATGGATGTCTTTACTTGGTGCCTGTAGAATCTATAACAATGTAAGGTTAGGGGAATGTGCTGCACAACGGCTTTTTGATTTGGACTCCCAAAATGCTGCACCTTATATATTGTTGTCAAACATCTATGCTGAAGCTGGCAGGAGGGATGATACTGAGAAGGTCCAGAAAATGATGAGAGACAGGAGGGTAAGAAAGGAACCTGGATGTAGTTCGATTGAGGTCAATAAATAGGTGTGGGCTTATGTTATGGGATACAAGAACCTCTCTCTCTCTATATATGTAGACAAATTTATTTAATATTTATGGAAAGGCGGAGAGACTTTGAGGCGGATGAAGGTGGTAAGGGTATGTTCCTGTTACGGTATCTCTGCTGAATGGCATGGATGTTGAACTAAAGGAACCGATCATGCGCTATCATAGCGAGAAGTGGGCATTTGCATTTTGGCTTATCAATGCATCTCATGGAACACCTATTTGTGTAAAATCAAGAACCTTTGAATATGCAAAGGTTGCCATTCTGCTACAAAGCTCAGTGTGTGGTGAGAGACGCATGCTTTCCTCATTTCAAGGATGGACAGTGTTCATGTGAGGATTATTGGTCACGGTGCCATCCTGCTACAAAGCTCAGTGTGTGGTGAGAGATGTATGTTTTCCTCATTTCAGGGATGGACAGTGTTCTTGTGAGGATTATTGGTCACGGTGATGAGATATACAAATATTGGCTGCAAAATTTAGAATCTAGTTTCTAATGAAAGACTGAGTACTATCTCCTGTTTATGATTAATCTCAATGATGGAGATACAGTGTATGCTTGGGGTCTATAATTGAGAGAAGCTTTTCTTGAGATATTACCTTCTGCCAAGGTCGTGATGCATATAAATATCAAGGAGGTCATCTTTTTAGATATAATGTGGGAGCATGTATAGGTCGAAATGTATTTGTGATATTCAAGGCAAGAACTTCTAGATGCCAGGTGATAGGTTCCTACCATTCTGTTGTCGTTCCTGCATCTTTCCTACTGCACTGTTGATTAAAGTTTATCATTCGAAAGGTTATACAAACTCCACAGATCATATTGGCCTCAATGACGAACTGTTTGAGAATTGATATATGGCTCAGATATCCATGTATCTTTATCTTTCATCTTCAATCAAATAAGCTAGACAGACCATATTGACTATGCCTCTTTTATATTGAGTGGTAAAGAAAGTTTGGAGGAAATTATAGTAAATGGAGCATGGGGAAGTTATTTGAAAGTAGTCCATTGATAGACATGCAATCTTTCAGATGATGACGATGTGCTAAATCTTAATTTAAATAGGGAGACAATTACAAGGACATTTAGTTAGGGTAAGGAGGTTGCTCTTCATTACAAAGTGGAATTTCCCTATAGAGTTCTGATTAAGTTGGCATTTTGCAAGATGGTTTAAAATGATGTAAGCAAGAGTATATTCATGTCTACTTTGTTTTCTTTTAACCAGGACTGGTGAAGATGTATATTAATAAATCTGCAGCGAAAGATCAATGCAGAGTTTACAAAAAAGGCTTCCTGCCCAGAAGAGGGATAACCGTCCGTATCAGATTTTGTCCTATTCCTTTCAGAGTATATTCCTAGTATACTTGGTTTAAAACAGCCTTGTTACATATATCCTACAAAATACCCTTAGTTGAAAGCAGATTTTGTAATACATTCAAAAAATGAAAAAAAGAGAGAGATGGCTTAATCACTCATGAATTTTTATCCTTTGCTAAGTCAGCAACTAATTCTTTCCCAGAGTGCTGATGTGTCAAAGGGAGCCTGTTTTTGGCTGGACCATAGCTTCTGCAGGGGCTTTCTCCAGATTGATCTCGATGATGCTGAGAGGAAGTGACCTATGGGAAGGGGAGTCTGATATCCAGGAGGAGAGGCGTGCTAGTTGAACCAAGATAACTTTGACATCATTTTCAAGAGAGGAAATTCTCTGCATCTGGAACATTAGTGAACTCATGACAACTTCATTTGTCATGAATTCTGATTGCTGAGAATGAAATTTCCTATCTTTGTCATCTCTGACGCTCGATTACAGCTCCGGTTCCTTAATTCTCTCCTCACGGCTTTCTAGCAACTTTCTCGTGCATCATAGTTGGTCCATGCTGAGGGGTGGAATTGACTTTGTCGGATGACTGGTGACTACTGCTAGCTTCCAATTGATGATCAGAATTGAATTGCAAGATAAAGTGAACAAAGAAATAGAGAAACCGAGAGGGATGAGCTTCACTGCAGACCAAAAGGGAGAATCCACCACAGAGGCACTACTGTAGTCTGTCGATGCTTTGGTTATGTAGGAAGAGATGGTCAACACTATCTCGAGACACTGAGAAAGAAGAAGAGAAAAGATTGAGATTTGGGGCCTATGAGGAAAAGCTTCCCAGGGCTCCAAGCACTGACCATCCAAAGTGAAAGGGTAAGGTGTAGATAAGGCTGGTGGCTTCAAGCAGGAGCACGTTGGGATGGATCGGCCTGAGTTGGAAGTCTCACACAAGAACAAAATATCAGTGCTAGGAAGATAGGTCGAATAACAAACTGAGGTGGCTGCCATGTGAGAAATCCCAAATGCACTCTGTGGGAGTACAATATGCTAATCATAACCTTGAATGGGCACGCTAATAACTGTGCGGGGATGAGGGGGTGGTCTTACCGATTGTACATCATTGCTAGCCTATCCTGCTATCACGTGACATTTCATTAGGTGCCCCATGTTGATAAACTAAATGAGGCTCATAAATGGCTTAGGGGATGGGTTGGACATAAGCCTTAGCCTTGATTATAAGGATCCCCATTTCTTTTGTTGTTTCCAAATTTGCCAACCTATCTGCTTGGTTGTGGTGGTAGAGATTTAAAAAACAAGAGAGGAATAAGGTTAATCGTGTTTTTTCAGTATTGATTCTGAAATGGAGGCTAACTGATGATCTTGGGGAGTTCTGTTGAGAATGGCATCGTCTAATAATGATTAATGAGTTTCCTATTCCTAGTATGATCAACCCGGAGGCTTTGATGGGGTTTGCTAGTTTGAGACCCTGAAGCAATGCAGATGCTTCTGCTGTGTTATTGGTAGATACACCTAGGCTCCATGCGTATGTGAACACTTTTGTTCCTTCGGGGTTAAAGAGAACCAGCCACACACGTGCCATCCTGATATTCTTTCGTACTATTAACATACACAAGAACACAATTAAGCCTGGAGATGATGTGGGAGGTCATCTTTCGGTCCCAAAGATCATTTTAGTGCTCCACAAAAACTTGTTAAATAGCATTGTTTGTCATTGCTCTAGGATCAAATATGGTATCATAGCAGATTTCTTTGTAGCAACTATGAAGCTGAGGTTCCTAAATTCATTTCTGAATCATATGATTATGGCCAAAAATAACTTGTAGATTTGTATTAAACTGTCAATCATCATGTAGTATAGAACTTAAGTGCAATAAAGATACTGTTGATGCTTGAAATAGAATCCCACTCAACAACATGCAAACACACGTGTGAAGCTATACAAGGGGAAGAAGGGAAGTGAAACCTGTTTGCTTACCACATCTTTCAATGTTTTATCAATTATGTTTTTGTTAAATGTTAAACAAAATTAGGTTCTACTTGTTGAAGGAGAGAAGAGTAAAGGATGAGTTAAGAGAGCCTGACTTTGAAGTATGACACAAATGTGGGCAACTTGATGTCTTGGTAGGCAGGTGTGTGTCTTTTCATACTGATTTAGAGTCAAATCATCACTAAATACTCATCATATCATGAGTTTGAGTCTCAATGTCATCTCTTTCATTCCCTATCCCTGTAAATTATTTGATTTTTATGAGTTTTGTTGCCAATAGAATTCAATATAGATGAGAGTGCTCTTAGGCTATCAATGACTTGAAGGTCATTAATCATTACCATTTTCTCTCTGACACTCTCTAAAGGAAAAGACCAACCTTACACAAAGGGGAACCTAAGGATACTATCAAGTGAACCACTACATGTGACCTATGTGATTCACTCCACCCTTTGCTAGGATTACATGTGACCTATGTGATTCACTCCACCCTTTGCTAGGAAAACCAAGGAAAAGTCCAACCTTACACAAAGGGGAACCTAAGGATGCTATCAAGTGGATCACTAGCTGTCACCTATGTGATTCACTCCACCCTTTGCTTGGAAAACCAGGCCAAAGGGGGAATCCCTATACTAATCCTAAGCGTATTGTTGGTATAGGGGAGGAACTTACCTAGGACTAGCAAAATCAACCTAACTCCCTCAGGGCTCTAACTCGAAATGCAAAGACACTTCCAGTAGTGAAGGTCCAAAACGCCCCAAATGGTTGCTTTAGATGCAATTTGAAATTTACACCACGTGAAAATTGAAATACTTGAAAATAGAGTAAAATGATACTTATTTATTCCACATAATAATGAACCACGTGGGTGCCCAAAATGATGATGATTTCAAAATTTTATGACAGGAAGGTATTCATATATGAAAATTGAAAAGAGACATTTAACAATGAAAATGGCATTATAGTGTTTTATTACCACCAAATGCCCATCAAGTTACGTAAAGCACCATCCATTCCATTCAACTGCAAGTTTGCCGTGCAACCAGAATACAAGATCTGGGGATGATTTTCAATTTTGAATCTGCTGTGATGGTGTGTTTATGATAATATAGATAAGAGAATGTTGTTCATTTAGCAAGAATTAATCCACAAGAAATCAAATTTTAAACATTCCATATGCAAATCGTAAGACAAGGGTAACAACATCATGTAAAACTGCTGCAGAAAGAGATAAATAAAGTGCTGTAGATGCTTACCACCAAATTATTTGATTTTTATGAGTTTTGTTGCCAATAGAATTCAATATAGATGAGAGTGCTCTTAGGCTATCAATGACTTGAAGGTCATTAATCATTACCATTTTCTCTCTGACACTCTCTAAAGGAAAAGACCAACCTTACACAAAGGGGAACCTAAGGATACTATCAAGTGAACCACTACATGTGACCACTACTTGAAAATAGAGTAAAATGATACTTATTTATTCCACATAATAATGAACCACGTGGGTGCCCAAAATGATGATGATTTCAAAATTTTATGACAGGAAGGTATTCATATATGAAAATTGAAAAGAGACATTTAACAATGAAAATGGCATTATAGTGTTTTATTACCACCAAATGCCCATCAAGTTACGTAAAGCACCATCCATTCCATTCAACTGCATGTTTGCCGTGCAACCAGAATACAAGATCTGGGGATGATTTTCAATTTTGAATCTGCTGTGATGGTGTGTTTATGATAATATAGATAAGAGAATGTTGTTCATTTAGCAAGAATTAATCCACAAGAAATCAAATTTTAAACATTCCATATGCAAATCGTAAGACAAGGGTAACAACATCATGTAAAACTGCTGCAGAAAGAGATAAATAAAGTGCTGTAGATGCTTTAATAAGAAAAAATTTCGAGATCCTTTAAAGAATTCAAAATGCCATGGCCATGTTTAAATCATTTGCAAGATGACAGTCCATATATATTGTTTATCAGCTTGTGTTTACGGAAGAGAAGCATTCTAGAATTTGACTGATATTTTGGATGAACCAATGCCACATTGGCAATAATCATTTAAATATTAGATTATAGTTATTGCAAGAAACAATGGTGCTGAATGAATTATTCTCACATTGAGCATTAAATTCAATGAACATGTGCAAAAATGTGTAATGGAATAAATGAATGCCATAACTCATGTTAACTCTTAATAAATGATTTTGTGAATTGTGAGTACAAGCCCTGAACAGATTGTACACTTATATTATGAAAAAAATTGTCACGTTTTCTTATAAAATCGATATCATCGAGTCAAGCATGTTATCATAATAATATGGAAATAGAAAAATGTAAACATGACCAACATTCTCATGACAATGTCACATTCAGATTTAACATCTACTTTGCATCATATATTGCCACGATTTACTAAATTCAAGTTAGACCTCAAGAGTTAGAGTGCGTTTTAGATTTTAGTGGCAATAGGTGTGTAAGTTAAACCATGAACAAGTTAAAGACACATTATTTGAAATTGACTTTCTTCGAGATTAGATTTTTAAACCTTAGATTGATTTTTTATTACCTAAGTTAAAATTAAAATTTAGCAATGTAGAATTTTTAGTGTGATTGTAACAGCTACTATAAAACAAGGTCTGAAAATTATAAATGGCTTAGAAAATTGAAGGAGAAAAAATAAAATATTAATCGAAGTAAAGAAGCAAAGATAGCTTACTTGTGTTGATTTGGTCAAAATCTCTGAGTAATCCACTAGTGGTTAGTAAATCTCATGCATGGGTAAAAACACTAGCACCCTTTTTAGAAGCCAATAAATTCATACTAATTCACTCCCGCATGTGAGAGAAAAGACAGAGGTGTCCTCTCTTATAGAAGCATCTAGACCTCATGTAGCACCCCTTCTAGAATCCAATAAATAAATACTAATCCACTCCCACATGTGAGAGAGAAGAGAGACGTGGTGTGCTATATTCTAGAAGTATCTCGACCTCATGTATGTTGACTTATCAAATAAGTCAAATCACTTCTAGAAGCATCTAGGGACATGTGATAAGAGAGAATGTGGAGTCTAGTTGTGGTATGCATGTGACATACCAGCTCAGTAATACATTAAAAATAAGGTCCCATGTATGAAATTGGGCTCAATAAAGATAAACATCCCTTACATGTGCTAGATAACCAATGGACAATGTCATGATAGTCCATGTGATATCAAATATTGATGTGGACACCTTGATGATGCAACACCGATGCTATCACAGATCCCAAGACACCTAAGTACATGGATCCCAAAGCACTATGTACAAACTCTAATGTGTTGTTCCTAACCTATAATGATAAATCACGACTCCAATAGTTTGTTAGGCATCAAAATGTAGATAATCCCCTTTTACATTAATGGCATAAGCTAATTTGACCCAATTACCTAAGTAAACCATGGTGATTCAACCTCATCCTTATTACATAGGTCTTTTACATAGGACATTAGATATTTCCTAAATTTCTTGGTTAAAAATAACTAAAGGTGATGTAGTTAATGAAAATGGACTAGGGAAACGTTATATAGTAACCTTCAAAGTCATAAAAAAGATGTGATAGATTTATTACTGGTCCATCTAACCCTTTTTTGGCTAGGAATCTTTAATATGTTTCTCACAAACCTTTGAGAGGGAACATCTTTTGCATTAATTTTACTACCTAATTGGTACCTTTTTCTTGCCCATTTTATTTTCTAGTGTTTTTTCCTTTAGATAGGTTAGGACTTTAAGGGGTGGACCTTTCATTTGAAATAGTATAGTTTTTTCTTTATTTTTATTTCACTTTTTACCTCTTATCCTTTTCTTTAGGATCTATTTAACTTAGGTTTGCATTGATTTCTTCAATTTTATTTTATTAGAGATTTCTAGATGATAATCGATAAGCTATTCATAAGTGGGGGATGCAATTTTTTCACATGGGTGATATGATAATGCAAAATTATTGGCGGAAAGTGTTAAGTATGCATAGGATATGGGTAAACTATCTATCGTGATTCCTAGTAGCATACCTTGGAATAGGTTAAGGCACACTTATTCAAGGACAATTATGTCCCTCCATAGTACACAAGGTAAAAATGTAATATCTTTAGTTACTTAGAAATGCTAAAAGTTCATATCTAATGTCAAAGACTTGCACAAACAAGATAGAAATTATCAACACCAGTCCTAATCTAGGAAGCAAAACATGAAATCATACCAACTGATCAAAGTCACCATGAAATAATATCTACTAACACATATGTAATGGAGTGTGTAGGGAACTTCAGTTGATATACCACTATAAGATCAATCTAAAGAGCATAGGTATATAACAAAATGTAGTAAACAAGTAAGCTTGGATTTAAA
Organism: Pinus albicaulis; assembly: GCA_034641835.2. Taxonomy (NCBI): domain Eukaryota; kingdom Viridiplantae; phylum Streptophyta; class Pinopsida; order Pinales; family Pinaceae; genus Pinus; species Pinus albicaulis. Next base: position 150,442,618 of record CM076575.1, read on the forward strand.
ATATGGAGAAGAAACTTCATCAATGCAACAACAACACACTTAAATGAGTATGTCTTTGAGGTAGTTACCCTAGAAGGGAAACATTTAATTATCTTGTGGAGCACTCCACCTTCCCTATAATTTTTGGATGGAAGGTTGACAAAGCTCGTAACACCATGGGAATTGTTGTCGCTTAGATTTTACAAACACTACGACAACGACTTAGGTCGAGGGTTGTCACTCTGATACCCGACCTCTTCGTTCTAGCAGTCTCCCAACAACGAGCTATGGGGGGTAGTCCCTATGGAAATAAAAAGATGAAGGACAAGTTGGCAACCAACAAGTCCGAGAGAGACAATTGAGTGGCCTAGCTACTTGGTTAATTTAAGCAAGATTTAGAGATTAGATTAGATTCAATTTTGAGACCGATGCCTTGTGGAGTCAAATTTTTGCTTATGTTATCACTTGACTAAGACAAGCTGGGCTGTGTCAACCTCTAACCAAGAGTAACTATTTCAAACCAACTTTTAATTGGAAGTTAGCCCTTCCAGTTTGTGAGGGCTCTCTCAAGGAAAACAATATAATGTTCTAAAGAAAACTCAATTTACAAATGGCTAACTCTGGATTTGTATGTCATTTTGCAGATGAAAGACTGCCACCATTGGGCATGGAGTCAATTAAGAGAAAATTCAATTACAAACAACACTGCTTTATGGAAGCTGAGGCATTTTTGGCTTTAAACTAGTGTGAAGTGAACATTTACAGTTAAACACAACAAACTGAAGGAAGTTGGAGCAATATGACATGAATTCCAAGTAATCAATAAGCTATGAAAAATGATAACAACATAAAAGCATGAAGATATAACATAGAAGCCAAAACCTAATCTCATGTAGAAAAATAGAGTATGCTGCAAATGTATATTAATTGAATAATTTTTTGCAAAAGAGTGTCCTTCTAACATTATTGATCAACCCTTTCAAAGTAAAAAAAATACAACATACAGAGAGAGATATCCATCTTTAATTAATTACAAAATCTTCCACCTTGGCTAGATTCGACCAACATCTCAGAGACCTAATCCTATTTGACTTACAAAACATTGAGCCTTTGTAGGGATTTTTCTGTTTTAACATATTGTTAATACAAATGGTACTCTATTCATTTATGAGCTTAACTAATTTTTTTTTGCTCAACCTTATCAAATCCAACCAACTACGGAATGTGTTGGACTGTTGATATGCTCTTGCCACATGGCTCTTGACTTGGTTGACTTGCTAGCATGTCTTCCTAAAAATAGGAGTCCTTTTTCTGGCAATGTCAACACTTCTACGAAATGTAGCCCATCTAGTTACCTTGTTTTCTGATGTCCAATCAACAATTTATAACGTAAAAAAATAGTTTGATAGTTTCGTAGCAACAATTGCTAGCAAGTTACAAAAAATAACCCTATGCTACCTTTCTGATCTTTATACAAGTTTTGAGGTATTCACTCATGTATTCAAGCTAAACTCATGCCATTAAAACTCCTCAAGCTGAGATTTTTACCTGCATTCACCTCCATGATAAGATACAACAATTTCGTAGAAAATATTCAGCTTAACTATGGGGAGTTGCTATGAATGTTGTGAAACCAGCTCCAAAAATAGAAGAAAAGAGATATCAACGCTTTAGAAATAAGCCACTTTCGAGGGGGCAACCTCCAATACATTACATGAATGAACAATTCTTGGATGATACAAATTACAAAACCTTTCTATATATAGGAGTCCATGGGGCCACAATGTAATATTAGTGGGGCCACAATGTAATCCTAGCCGACCTATCAATAATAATTGAAGGGCACAATATTAACAACATGGGGGTTACAAAGGTACAATAATAACAATAAGGGGGTTACACTAACAACAATAAGGGACTATACTAGTAATATAGGGACCTAACATGCCCCTCTCCTTCAAAAAAGTGTTGTCCGCAACGCTTAAGTAGCTTTGGGTGCTTCTATATAAAATTCTCATCCTCTCATGTAGAATCTTTAGTGGGTAAATTCTTCCACTTGATGTGATACTCTAAAATTGATCGATTTCGTAGCTGTCGAGTTCTTATTTTCGTGACCGCTTCAGGTTCTAATATGATTTTTTCCTTCCTCATCAAGTTCTGGAAATATTGTTTGAACTAGAAGATTTTCACCTATAACCTTCTTTAAGCATGAAACATGGAAAACTGGATGCACTCGTGAAGAAGCAGGAAGCTCCAATTTGTATGCCATAGTACAAATCTTTTGCAACACCTTGTAAGGACCATAGTACTTTGGCGATAATTTATTATCCTTCTTAGCTTGCTTGAGGTACATTTGTTTCTATGGTTGTAGCCGTAAAAATACCAAGTCTCCTACATCAAAACTTCTCTCGTTGCAATGTTAATTTGTCTGTTGTTTCATTTGATTTTGTGCTAAATTTAGGTTATCTTTTAAGAGTTGGAGAAATTCTTGTTGATGCTTGATGTGATATTCCACTTCTTGAACCTTAGAATTTTCTCTTAAAGATGATGTGATGGACGATGGATGATATCCATAAAGTGCCGTAAATGGGGTCATTTTTTCTATAGTATGGAAGGAAGTGTTATACCACCATTCAGCGAGAGGTAACCACTTGACTCATTTTGTTTTTTTATCAAATACAAAACAATGAAGATATCCATCCAAAAATTTATTCACTATCTCAGTTTGACCATCGGATTGAGGATGATAAGATGAGCTATGAGCTAATTGAGTACCCAAACAAGAAAATAACTCCGTCCAAAAATTTCCAGTAAAAATGGAATCTCTGTCGCTCACAATAACCCTTGGGTTTCCATGTAGCTTTTGAATTGTGTCCATAAATGTAGTAGCAACTGTACTTACTTTAAATGGATGAGATAATGCACAAAAGTGTGCATACTTGGTCAGTCTATCAACTACCACCATGATGACACTCTTTCCTTCTACAACGTTGACTTGGAATGGATAAAGGTTGTAGAAGAGCCGGGGTCTTAATTGTCTCAACTTTATTCTGCTGGCAAATCAAACATTCCGCCACAAACTTTTGAATATCAGATTTAAGGCCATCCCAAAAAAATTCTTTCTTCATCCCGTGGTAAGTTTTTAAAAATCCTGAGTGTCCTCCTAAAGGAGAAGTGTGCAATTCCAAAAGAATCTTTTGTTTTAGTTGGGAATTCTTACAAAGATATAAGCAATATTTATACCATAAGGAATCATTTTTCCAACTAAATGTATCATATGTACTAGGATCTTGCTGCAACTTTTGAATGATTGTCCACACTTCTTCGTCCTTCTTCCATTCATCCCTTACTTTGGTTATCCAATCTGGTTGGATAATAGAAATGGCACAAAGCAATGCTTTCACCTCTTCTTTCTTTCTTGAGAGTGCATCTGCAACAACATTTAGCTTCCCTTTTTGTAGATTATTTCAAAGTCATAACCCAACATCTTTGTGACCCATTTTTGCTGGTCTTTTGAAGATAGTCTTTGTTCCAAAAAGTGTTTAAGACTATCATGATCAGTTTTTACCTTGAAGTGTCTTCCCATTAGGTACACCATTTCTTTAGTGCATGCAATATTGCTAACATTTCTTTCTCATAAATAGCTTTCTGTAAATACTTTTCTTTGATTGGACGACTTTCAAAAGCAATGGGCCCCCCTTCTTGCATTTAAATAACACCAATTCCATTTCCTGAGGCATCACATTTCACAATAAAGGTTTTTATGAAGTCTGGCGTAGCTAAGACCGGTGCTAGGCACATTGACTCTTTAAGATGTTCAAAGGCCTTAGTTGCTTCAGGAATCCATGAAAATGCATCTTTCTTCAATAATGTTGTAAGAGGTGCTGCTATTCTCCCATAATTCTTAACAAACTTGGATAATACCTTGTTAACCCGAGAAATCCTCGCAAATGCTTTATGGTTGTGGGGACTTTCCATTCTTTAATGGCTTTAATTTTGTTAGGGTCTACCTTAACACCTTCGTGAGATACAATATGACCCAGATATTCCACCTCTTGTACTCCAAAGAAACATTTGGATGTTTTTGCATATTATTTTTTCTCATGCAATAGTTTGAGCACCCTGTCAACATGTTCAACATGATCCTTCCAAGACCTGTTGTAGATTAGTATATCATCAAAAAATACTAGCTGAAATTTTCTAAGGAAGGGTTTGAAAATGGAATTCATCAAGCCTTGAAATGTAGAAGGTGCATTGGTAAGGCCAAAAGGCATGACCTAAAATTCATAATGACCCTCATGAGTTCGAAATGTTGTTTTCGGAATATCTTCAGTCTTCATTCTAATTTGATGGTATCCTGAACGAAGATCCAACTTGGTAACATAGATTGTTCCATGTAATTCATCCAATAATTCATCAATCACAGAAATGAGAAATTTATCTTTAATGGTGAGCTTATTGAGCTCCCTATAATCCAGACACATGCGCCATGATCCATCCTTCTTATGTATCAATACCAGAGGAGGAGAGAAAGAAATTTGACTAGGTTGAATTATACCAGTCTCTAACATTTCTGCAATCATATGTTCAATTTCGCTCTTTTGGACATAAGGATATCTATAAGGCCTGATGTTTGGAGGAACACTTCGTGGAATCAAATGAATAGCATGATCATGATCACGAATAGGTGGGAGTCCTTTGGGAGTTTCAAAAACCTTGGAATGATTGTCCAAGAATTTTTGGAGATATGCAGAAATAGATGATTTTGACATTGGAACTTCTAGTGGGCATAATTGTGCAATTACGCCTCGTTGTTCTTTCTTTAGAAGATTTGTCATGGCATTAGAGCTTATTATCTTTCTCGGCTTCCCTGCAATACCCCGTAATTCGACTTCCTTTCCTTCTGAAAAAAATTTCAAGAAAAGTTCTTGAAAATTAAAAGCTATCGTCCCCAAAGATTGTAACCATTGTACTCCTAGTACAACATCAGCACCTCCCATAGGAATGGAAAGCATTGGACTAGTCAATAGATATTCCTCCATGGTTAGCTTGATATTATGGTATTTTCCAGAGCAATTTATAGTTCCTCCATTTGCAACCATCACTTGACATTCTGGTGCTGGGTATAGGAAACAATTTAATTCCTTGGCTACCTTACAATGAATAAAATTATGGGTGCTACCTGAATCAATCAACACTACTACCTTTTTCTTCTTGATTTGTCCTTGTATCTTGAGAGTTTGAGGAGTGGTAATTCCTGCCAGTGCATTACACGATATGGTCGGATTCATTTCTTCCTCTTCTAGGGCTGGTTCCTGGTGTATATCCTCTTCTTGTTCATTTTCTTCTTCCTCTTCACAATCTATGTAAAAGAATTTCTTCTCAGCACACTTATGACCTTTAGTGTATTTGCTATCACAACTGTAGCAAAGCCCTTTTGCTCTTTTTTCTTCCAATTGTTGTGGTGTCAACCTTGTAGGTTGTGGAAATCTAGGCGTAGCAACACTTCCTTTATAGAATTGAGTGGTAGGCTTCCTTGTCGCCATAATTTTACATTCAACTTTTCTTGCCAACCTGAATGCCTTCTCCAATGAATCAGGTTCCAAAACGCGAACTTCATGTTGGATGTTATCCTTTAAAGTGCCTATGAAGAGATCAATCCTGTGTTCCTCTCGAATATCAGTTACCCTTATATTCAATTTTTGGAAGTCCTCAATGTGCTACCCCACTAAACCCTTTTGTTTGAGATTTATCAATTGGCTAAAGAAGGTGTTGCTCTTTGTATCCTCATAATGTGCTATCATTTCCTCCATAAAAATTGACCAAGTCACAATTTTTTTACGGGAGCAAAGCCATAGATACCATAAAAATGTATTTTGTTCTAAATGTAAAGTTGCAATCCGTACCTTTTGTGCGTTTTGCACATTATTGAGATCAAAATATTGCTCCATCTATAGTATCCATGTTACAGGATCCTTTCCATCAAACTTCCTCATATCCATTTTTGAAATATGGTGGTTCTTCCCACCAACATTAGAGTTTATGAAATCACGATTAACATTTATTTTGTTTTCATCATGAGTTTCCTCTACTATCTTTTCACCATTAGGAAACATTTGTTGTATCAACTTTGTCAAAACTTCGATGTCTACTTTTAGATCATTCTTCATGTTTTCCATTTTTTCATCGATCTTAGCTTCCATGCCATCCATCTTAGCTTCCATATCATTCATCTTAGCTTCCACGACTTTCTTCAAACCATCCATTTCATTTTTTGTTGCTCTTTGCAATAGCGAAATTTTGGTGCACTTGCTCATGGACTTTTGATATTTCATGTTGCATTTCTTCATCTTCATGAGTCATAGTAGAACCTTCTGAAGGCTTAATGGATGTTGAATTATTTTTAGGAGGAATTTTATAACCCAATACTGATATCTATGCTCAATAGGCCTTTGGAATCACCTATAACTGATTTTTCAAAAAAGACTTATGCAATTTGAAAAAAAAATACACACATTTTTCTTGATTTTGAGGAGCTCGATATTGAAAATGATTTATCTCTGTGATTTGGATCTTCAGTATCTGAAATTTGGCCCTAAAGTAGCCCTCTGAATCTTATTTCGAATGCCACAGGTCTGACCTGATTTGGATTCTTTAAGACAAATTTATGCCTAATCTCGTATGATGACCTAATTATGGACTGGTTCAGTAGAGCGAACTTGTACGACCTACCACGTGTCACTATTTCTTCCTTCAGCTCTGAAATCGATATAGAAAAAACTACAGTCTGTGCAATTGCGGCCACTTTTTACAGAATTCCATTCCGATGCTCAAAGAGAGAGTTATGAAGATTTTCCCACGATCACCTCTTTGAGATGAAATTTGAGAGCCTACAAAAGACCTAAATTCCACAGACCATATCTCCGAAAATATTGCAAACCAAGCTCTGAAATTTTGCAAAGGTTTTCCTCGGGATTTCTTCTTCACTCCAAAAAAATTTCAGCCTTTGAACCTTTGCATAAAACAAGATATAGTGAAACTGCCACAATGATCTGTTTAGGTTAAATTCAGGAGCCTGCAAAAATACCTAACTTCTACAGTTCATATCTCCGAAAATATTGCGAACCAAGCTCTGAAATTTTGCGACGATGTTCCTCAGGATTTCGGCTTTGTACTCTAAAAATTTCAGCTTTTGAATCTTCATAGAAACAAATTATAGCGAAAATGCCACGATGACCTGTTTGGGGCAGCGAAACCCTAGAATCCAAAGCTCTGATACCAAATGTTGTGAAACTAGCTCCAAAAATAGAAGAAAAGAGATATCAACGCCTTAGAAATAAGCCACTTCAAGGGGGCAACCTCCAATACATTACATGAATGAAAAATTCTTGGATTATACAAATTACAAAACCTCCTTTCTATATATAGGAGTCCATGGGGCCATAATGTAATCTTAGTGGGGCCACAATGTAATCTTAGCCAACCTAACAATAATAATTTAAGGACACAATAATAACAATATGGGGGTTACAGGGGTACAATAATAACAATAAGGGGGTTACACTAACAACAATAAGGGACTATACTAGTAATATAAGGACTTAAATTCTTCAATTTTTGCCTATACTATGTTTAAATAATATTTTTATCAAATTACAAGGTTATATAGGCTATAAGGAATGATAATGAGGCAAAAGAAATCATGAAAACTCAAAAACTCAGAAATTTCACAGTTTCGTAGCAACTCCTAATAGTTAAGCTGAATATTTTCTACGGAATTGTTGTAGCAGAGGGGTGTTTTTTGTGACTTTATACCAATTTTTGCTATGAAATTGTCAAATTGTTTTTATGCGTTATAAATTTTTGATTAGGTATTATTCCTTATAGCCTGTATAACCTTGTATTTTGATAAAAATATTAGTTAAACATAGTATAGTAAAAAATTGAAAAATTTAGGTCCCTATATTACTAGTATAGTCCCTTCTAATATGCTCTTGCCACGTGGATGCTGACATGGTTGACTTGCTGACATGTCTTCCTAAAAAATAGGAGTCCTTTGTTTGATGATGTGGACACTTCTATGACCTGTAGCCCATCTAGTTTCCTTGTTGTCTGATGCCCAATCAAAACTTTATAACGCATAAAAACAATTTGACAGTTTCATAGCAAAAACTGGTATAAAGTCACAAAAAACACTCCTCTGCTACCTATATGATCTCTTTGCAAGTTCTGAAGTCTTCACTTATGTATTTAAGCTAAACTCATGCCATTAGAACTCCTCAAGCTGAGATTTTTACCTGCATTCTCTTCCATGATAAGCTACAACAATTCCGTAGAAAATATTCAGCTTAACTACGGGGAGTTGCTACGAAACTATGAAATTTCCGAGTTTTTGAGTTTTCATGAATGCTTCTGCCTCATTATCATTCCTTATAGCCTGTATAACCTTGTATTTTGATAAAAATATTAGTTAAACATAGTATAGCAAAAAATTGAAGAATTTAGATCCCTCTATTACTAGTATAGTCCCTGCTAATATGCTAAGACTGCCAATGTGCTCTTGCCACGTGGATGCTGACATGTATTCCTAAAAAATAGGAGTCCTTTGTTTGATGATTTGGACACTCCTATGACCTCTAACCCATCTAGTTTCCTTGTTGTCTGTTGCCCTATTGAACACCTAATCCTCTATGGGTAGGTGTGGAAGGCGAAGAGTCACAAAGCAGTCCAAGTGACCTTGGAAGATGAATCCAAGAGTCACAATATTGTATTATAAATGTACATCTATGTGTAATAAAGATGCAACGAATGTCTATTTTTCTATGTGTGTGTTTATCTTTTCTCATACACCATGTGTGTGTTTAACATGGTATCAAAGCTGATACGTTCATAACCGACTCAACCTTGAGTGAGCCATTTGTTTTTGTGGCCTATGTATATCTGCAAAAATTCTGGTAAATTTTGCAGCATTCAGAGATTTTCTGCAACAGTCATTTTTTCCGTATTCATCAATCTTTTGCAGCATTCAGAAATTAGTTTTGTGAAGAGCAGCGTTGTGCATCTTAAACTCTGCAGCTCTTTGAAGAAGAGAGAAACCCGCTGCCTTAAAGGGTTATTGTATAGTAGTTTTTTGCTGCACATTTACAAAAATATTTTGCAGTGGAATTGTATTGTTCTCACATTGTGAGTGGATATTTCTTCTTCATTCATAGTTGCAATCAGTGTTTGAAGTGTAAATTTGAGTTGTTGAGAAATTGTTGATGTAAGTCATTGTTGCTTGCTGGTAAGACAACCAAGTCTATACCTTGAGGTCCTCCATAATTTGAGCAGCAGAGTTTGTTCTTTGGGAATTCCATAATTGGAAGTTCTTTGAAGTCATTTGTATTCTTTTGAAAGTAAGTTGAATCACATTGTAAACGGGTGCATTATCGGTTGAAGCTGACACCCTTTATTTCTTGAGCCTGAGTTGTTGAGAAAAATGGCTAAAATCAATGATGCATTAGAATTGTTGAATAATCTCATTCATTCCAGTGTTCATGATATGGTAAAAATGAACAAGGATGCTCTTTTTAATATTCAAATTTGTTTGCAAGATGCATAAGACAAGATTGATTTTTTTGCAGTTGGAGTCTCAGCTTCAGCAAGATGAACTTCAACAAAAGGGTCACCATTCTGAACCTGTTTCTATTCAGAAGATTGAGAAGGACTCCCATTAGCAGCAAGAATATAAAGTTGCAGTTGATTCACATTTAGTTCCTTGTACAAGAGCAGATTTACATGCAGATGCAGCAGTTCAGCCTGCACTTCCCAAGCCCATCATCAGACCTTGGGAAGAGCTTGTCCAGAACAAGCACATAACTGGTCTTGGATATGACAAGGAGTTGTCCTTTCATATTCCAGACTACTCCAAGCCCATCAAATTTTGGAGTGCTGGATTTCTTTATGACAGTACACCCGGCAGCTGTTCCAGATCCTGCTCCACTTCCACAACAACAACAAAAAATTGTAAAATGCCAACACTGTGATCGAGTTGGCCATATGAAAGATCACTGTTTTGATCTTCATCCATGCAAGCACTATGGTCGGCACACCCATTCTTCACACAGATGCTTCAGAAACAAGCCTCCTGCAAGAACAAAGATTCATCTTGGATGGATTGCTTCTTGGCAATGGGCATCAACAACCAAGAAGATGTTTAAGTCGCATGTCAGAACTTGTTCTCGATTATTGAGTAAACTTGCAATTGATTTTTCGCCATCATCTCACCTTGTACCTGACAGGGGGGAAAATGGTGGTCATCTACAAGCTTCGACGCCACATCAAGCGAGCTTGAGCCACAATATCTCATTCCATATTCAAAGTTGTAGCTAAAGACACAACATTTTAAGCGAGCCTGAGCCACAATTCGTCATTCCAGATTCAGAGTTGCAGCTAGAGACACGGATGCCCATTAGCATGCCTTTGGTTGATGGAAAACCTTAAACCATCCTCTTTCAGAACACTTCCTCTAGCAGAAGACTTCAGCTTCTTGCCAGAGGAAGTGTGTGTTTATCTTTTCTCATACACCATGTGTGTGTTTAACATGCCCAATCAAAATTTTATAACGCATAAAAACAATTTGACAGTTTTGTAGCAAAAACTCGTATAAAGTCACAAAAAACACCCCTCTGCTACCTATATGATCTCTTTGAAAGTTCTGAAGTCTTCACTTATGTATTTAAGCTAAAATCATGCCATTATAACTCCTCAAGCTGAGATTTTTACCTGCATTCTCCTCCATGATATGCTACAACAATTCCATAGAAAATATTTAGCTTAACTATGGGGAGTTGCTACGAAACAATGAAATTTCTGAGTTTTTGAGTTTTCATGATTTCTTCTGCCTCATTATCATTAATTATAGCTTGTATAACCTTGTATTTTGATAAAAATATTAGTTAAACATAGTATAGGCAAAAATTGAAGAATTTAGGTCCCTATATTACTAGTATTGTCCCTGCTAATATGTTGGGACTACCAATATGCTCTTGCCACGTGGATGCTGACGTGGTTGACTTGCTGTCATGTCTTCCTAAAAAATAGGAGTCCTTTGTTTGATGATGTGGACACTCCTATGACCTATAGCCCATCTAGTTTCCTTGTTGTCTGATGCCCAATCAAAACTTTATAACGCATAAAAACAATTTGACAATTTCATAGAAAAAATTGGTATAAAGTCACAAAAAACACCCCTCTGCTACCTATATGAGCTCTTTGCAAGTTCTGAAGTCTTCAATTATGTATTTAAGCTAAAATCATGCCATTAGAACTCCTCAAGCTGATATTTTTACCTGAATTCTCCTCCATGATAAGCTACAACAATTCCGTAGAAAATATTCAGCTTAACTATTTGGAGTTGCTATGAAACTGTGAAATTTCCTAGTTTTTGAGTTTTCATGACTTCTTCTGCATCATTATCATTCCTTATAGCCTGTATAACCTTTTATTTTGATAAAAATATTAGTTAAACATAGTATAGGCAAAAATTGAAGAATTTACCATACTCAAGGTGTGCGTGTTATTTCAGCTATGAGCTTGTGATCTATTTTTGCAAGTTCAACTTTAATCATTTCTATTTGAGTTTCCAATGCTTTGAATTGTCTCTGCAACTTGTTCCTATCTTCCTGTAGCTAATTTTTCATTTTGTACACGTGTTTAGCATTATGTGTAAAGGTAGAGTTCTCTTCACCATTTTTCTACATTCTTCTCCAACTCTTTCAAAGAAATATAACTGCTTTGACACATTGTTGTGTAACCAGCTCCAAAAATAGAAGAAAAGAGATATCAACGCCTTAGAAATAAGCCACTTCGAGGGTGCAACCTCCAATACATTACATAAAGGAACAATTCTTGGATGAAACAATTTACAAAACCTCCTTTCTATATATAGGAGTCCATGTGGCCATAATGTAATCCTAGTGGGCCACAATGTAATCCTAGCTGACTTATCAATAATAATTTAGGGGCACAATAATAACAAAATGGGGGTTACAAGTGTATAATAATAACAATAAGGGGGTTACACTAATAACAATAAGGGACTATACTAGTAATATAGGGACCTAACATGCCCCTCTCCTCCAAAAAAGTGTTGTCCTCAACGCTTGAGTAGTTCTTGGTGCTTCTGTATAAACTTCTCATCCTCCCATGTAGAATATTCGGTGGGTAAGTTCTTCCACTTGACGAGATACTCTGAAATTGATCGATTCTGTAGCTGTCGAGTTCTTGTTTCCGTGACCGCTTCAGGTTCCAATATGATTTTTCCTTCCTCATCAAGTTCTGGCAATATTGTTTGAATTGGAATATTTTCACCTATAACCTTCTTTAAGCATGAAACATGGAAAACTGGATGCACTCGCGAAGAAGCAGGAAGCTCCAATTTGTATGCCATAGTACCAATATTTTGCAACACCTTGTAAAGACCATAGTACTTTGGCGATAATTTATTATCCTTCTTAGCTTGCTTGAGGGAAATTTTTTTTTATGGTTGTAGCCGTAAAAATACCCAATCTCCTACAACAAAACTTCTCTCGCTGCGATGTTGATCTGCCTGTTGTTTCATTCGATTTTGTGCCAAATTCAGGTTATCCTTTAAGAGTTGGAGAACTTCTTGTTGATGCTCGATGTGATCTTCCACTGCTTGAACCTTCGAATTTTCCCTTAAAGATGATGTGATCGATGGTGGATGATATCCATAAAGTGCCATAAATGGGGTCATTTTTGCCGCAGTATGGAAGGAAGTGTTATACCACCATTCAGCGAGAGGTAACCACTTGACCCATTGTGTTTGTTTATCAGATACAAAACAACGAAGATATCCTTCCAAACATTTATTTACTATCTCAGTTTGACCATCAGATTGAGGATGATAAGATGAGCTATGAGCTAATTGAGTACCCAAACAAGAAAATAGCTCCGTCCAAAAATTTCTAGTAAAAATGGGATCTCTGTCGCTCACAATAACCCTTGGGTTCCATGTAGCTTTTGAATTCTGTCCATAAATGTAGTAGCAACTGTACTTGATTTAAATGGATGAGATAATGCACAAAAGTGTGCATACTTGGTAAGTCTATCAACTACCACTATGATGACACTCTTTCCTTCGGACTTAGGTAAACCTGTGATAAAATCCATTGAAATCTCCTCCCAACGTTGACTTGGAATGGATAAAGGTTGTAGAAGTCCCGGGGTCTTAATTGTCTCAACTTTATTCTGCTGGAAAACCAAACATTCTGCCACAAACTTTTGAATATTAGATATAAGGCCATCCCAAAAAAATTCTTTCTTCACCCTGTGGTAAGTTTTTAAAAATCATGAGTGTCCTCCTAAAGGAGAAGTGTGCAATTCCAGAAGAATCTATTGTTTTAGTTGGGAATTTTTACAAAGATATAAGCGATCTTTGTACCATAAGGAATCATTTTTCCAACTAAATGTATCAGATGTACTAGGATCTTGCTGCAACTTTTGAATGAGTGTCCAAACATCTTTGTCCTTCTTCCATTCATCTCTTGCTTCGGTTATCCAATCTGGTTGGATAATAGAAATGGCACAAAGCAATGCTTCCACCTCTTCATTCTTTCTTGAGAGTGCATCTGCAACAACATTAAGCTTTCCTTTTGTGTAGATTATTTCAAAGTCATAACCCAACATCTTTGTGACCCATTTTTGCTGCTCTTCTGAAGATAGTCTTTGTTCCAAAAAGTGTTTTAGACTATCATGATCAGTTTTTACCTTGAAGTGTCTTCCCATTAGGTAAGTTCACCATTTCTTTAGTGCATGCAGTATTGCTAACATTTCCTTCTCATAAATAGGTTTTTGTAAATACTTTCCTTTGATTGGACGACTTTCAAAAGCAATGGGTCTTCCTTCCCGCATTAAAACTGTACCAATTCCATTTCCTGAGGCATCACATTCCACAATAAAGTTTTTCGTGAAGTCTGGTGTAGCTAAGACCGGTGCTAGGCACATTGCCTCCTTAAGACGTTCAAAGGCCTTAGTTGCTTCAGGAGTCCATGAAAATGCATCTTTCTTCAATAATGTTGTTAGAGGTGATGTTATTCTCCCATAATTCTTAACAAAATTGCGATAATACCCCGTTAACCCAAGAAATCCTCGCAACTTCTTTATAGTTGTGGGGACTTTCCATTCCTTAATGGCTTTAATTTTGTTAGGGTCTACTTTAACACCCTCGTGAGATACAATATGACCCAGATATTCCACCTCTTGTACTCCAAAGAAACATTTGGATGTTTTTGCATATAATTGTTTCTCCCGCAATAGTTTGAGCACCTTGTCAACATGTTCAACATGATCCTTCCAAGACCTGCTATAGATTAGTATATCATCAAAAAATACGAGCACAAATTTTCTAAGGAAGGGTTTGAAAATGGAATTCATCAACCCTTGAAATGTAGAAGGTGCATTGGTAAGGCCAAAAGGCATGACCAAAAATTCATAATGACCCTCATGAGTTCGAAATGCCGTTTTTGGAATATCTTCAATCTTCATTCTAATTTAATGATATCCTGAACAAAGATCCAACTTGGTAAAATAAATTGCTCCATGTAATTCATCCAATAATTCATCAATCACAGGAATGGGAAATTTATCTTTAATGGTGAGCTTATTGAGCTCCCTATAATCCGCACACATTCGCCATGATCCATCCTTCTTGTGTACCAATACTACAGGAGCAGAGAAAGAACTTTGACTAGGTTGAATTATACCCGCCTCTAACATTTCTGCAATCATATGTTCAATTTCGCTCTTTTGGACGTAAGGATATATATAAGGCCTAATGTTTGGAGGAACACTTCCTGGAATCAAATGAATAGCATGATCATGATCACGAATAGGTGGGAGTCCTTTGGGAGTTTCAAACACCTTGGAATGATTGTCCAAGACTTGTTGGAGATCCGCAGAAATAGATGATTTTGATGTTGGAACTTCTAGTGAGCATAATTGTGCAATTACGCCTCGTTGTTCTTTCTTTAGAAGCTTTGTCATGACATTAGATCTTATTATCTTTCCCGGCTTCCCTGCAATACCCCGTAATTCGACTTCCTTTCCTTCTGAAAAAAATTTCAAGAAAAGTTCTTGAAAATTAAAAGCTACCGTCCCCAAAGATTGTAACCATTGTACTCATAGTACAACATTAGCACCTCCCATAGGAATGGAAAGCATTGGACTAGTCAATACATATTCCCCCATGGTTAGCTTGATATTATGGCATTTTCCAGAGCAATTTATAGTTCCTCCGTTTGCAACCATCACTTGACATTCTGGTGCTGGGTATAGGAAACAATTTAATTGTTTGGCTACCTTACAATGAATAAAATTATGGTTGCTACCTGAATCAATCAACACTATTACCTTTTTCTTCTTGATTTGTCCTTCTATCTTGAGAGTTTGAGGAGTAGTAATTCCTGCCAGTGCCTTACATGATATGGTCAGATTCATTTCTTCCTCTTCTAGGGCTGGTTCCTGGTGTATATCCTCTTCTTGTTCATTTTCTTCTTCCTCTTCACAATCTATGTAAAATAATTTCTTCTCAGCACACTTATGACCTTTAGTGTATTTGCTATCACAATTATAGAAAAGCCCTTTTTCTTTTTTTTCTTCCAATTGTTGTGGTGTCAACCTTGTAGGTTTTGGAAATCTAGGTGTAGCAACACTTCCTTCTTTATAGAATTGAGTGGTAGGCTTCCTTGTTGCCATTAATTTACATTCAACTTTTCTTGCCAACCTGAATGCCTTCTCCAATGAATCCGGTTCCAAAACACGAACTTCATGTTGGATGTTATCCTTTAAAGTGCTTATGAAGAGATCGATCCTGTGTTCCTCTGGAATATCAGTTACCCTTATATTCAATTTTTGGAAGTCCTCAATGTGCTGCCCCACTAAACCCTTTTGTTTGAGATTTATCAATTGGCTAAAGAAGGTGTTGCTCTTTGTATCCTCATAATGTGCTATCATTTCCTCCGTAAAAATTCACCAAGTGACAATTTTTTTACGGGAGCAAAGCCATCGATACCATACAAATGTATTTTGTTCTAAATGTAAAGTTGCAATGCGTACCTTTTGTGTGTTTTGTACATTATGGAGATCAAAATATTGCTCCATCTGTAGTATCCATGTTACAGGATCCTTTCCATCAAACTTCCTCATATCCATTTTTGGAATATGGTGGTTCTTCCCGCCAACATTAGAGTTTATGAAATCACGATTAACATTTATTTTGTTCTCATCATGAGGTTCTCCTACTATATTTTCACAAAGAGGAAACATTTCTTGTATCAACTTTGTCAAACCTTCGATGTCTGCTTTGAGATCATTCTTCATGTTTTCCATGTTGTCTTTCATGTCATCCATCTTAGCTTCCATGCCATCTTCCATGCCATCCATCTTAGCTTCCACGCCATCCATCTTAGCTTCCATGCCTTTCTTTAAACCTTCCATCTTCACTTCCATGCCTTTCTTCAAAACTTCCATTTCATTTTTTGCTGCTCTTTGTGAGAGTGAAATTTGTTGCACTTGCTCTTGTAATTTTGATAGATCATGTTGCAATTCTTCATCTTCATGAGTCATAGTAGAGCCTTCTGAAGGCTTAATGGGTGTTGAATTATTTTTACGGGGCATATTTTAGAACCCAATACTGCTATAAATTCTACAATATGCCCTTGGAATCAATTCAAATTGATTCTTCAAAGAAGACTTATGCAATTTGGAAAGAAAAAAAAATATACACACCTTTTTCTTGCTTTTGAGGAGCTCAATATTGAAATTGGATAATCTCTATGATTGCAGCACTTCAATATTTGAATTTCAGTATCAACATAGCCCTCTGAATTATCTTTCGAATGCCACAGGTCTGACCTGATTTGGATTCTCCAAGACAAAGTTGTGTCCAATCTCCCACAATGACCTAATTCTAGACTGGTTCAGTATAGTGAACTTGTACGACTTTCCACGTGTCACTGTTTCGTCCTTTGTCCTTGAAATTGATAGCCAAGAAACTACAGTCCATGTACTTGCGACCAATTTTTACGGCACTCTAATCCGATGCCCAGAGAGAGAGTTATTGAACTTTTCCCACGATCACCTCTTTGAGATGAAATTCAGGAGCCTGAAAAAGCACTACCTTCCACATATCATATCTACAAAAATATTGCGAACCAAGCTCTGAAATTGTTTGACGAATTTCCTCAGGATTTCAGCTTTGCACCCTACAAATTTCAGATTCTGAACCTTCGTAGAAAAAAAATTATAGCGCAAATTCCACGATGACCTGTTTAGGAGCCTGAAAAAAGACCTAGCTTCCACAGATGATATCTCCGAAAATGTTGCGAACCAAGCTCTGAAATTTTTAAAAACTCTTCCTTAGGATTTCGGCTTCGCACCCTAAAAATTTCAGCTTCTGAAACTTCGTAGAAAAAAAGTTATAGCGAAAATTCCACGATGACCTATTTGGAGCAGCGAAACCCTAGAATCCAAAGCTCTGATACCAAATGTTGTGTAACCAACTCCAAAAATAGAAGAAAAGAGATATCAACGCTTTAGAAATAAGCCACTTCGAGGGGGCAAACTCCAATACATTACAT
This sequence comes from Pinus albicaulis, assembly GCA_034641835.2. NCBI lineage: Eukaryota > Viridiplantae > Streptophyta > Pinopsida > Pinales > Pinaceae > Pinus > Pinus albicaulis. Next base: position 150,460,236 of record CM076575.1, read on the forward strand.
AAAGGAACAATTCTTGGATGATACAATTTACAAAACCTCCTTTCTATATATAGGAGTCAATGTGGCCATGATGTAATCCTAATGGGCCACAATGTAATCCTAGCCGACCTATCAATAATAATTTAGGGGCACAATAATAACAAAATGGGGGTTACAAGGGTACAATAATAACAATAAGGGGGTTACACTAATAACAATAAGGGACTATACTAGTAATATAGGGACCTAACACACATCCTCTTTCAACTCCTCAAACAATAGTTTAAAATCAATCACTTCTTGTCTGGATTCTCTCAATTGTTCTTGTAAAACCTCTATTTGAATTTTTTCTTGCACAAGCTCTTCCCCTATCCTTTTCTTTGCTAGCTCTATTTTTTTGAAGCCACTTCTGACATATTTTCAGTTTGTTGCATTGCTATTGTAATAGGTTTCCTTGGTTTGAAGATAAAACCTGATACCTCTTGTGTAAAATCTAGTTTCTTGGCTCTCTTGCTCTTTTTCTGAGTTTTTGTCTTTGCACTTCTACAACATGTAAATATGGGCTTTCCTTAATGTTAGTGGCTTATAAAATATTAGTTAACTTGCCCTTCCCTTTACTTTGTTTTCTAGTCATCCTTCTCTCAGTGCTTGTGGAAGTCTTCACTATATGTTCTGCCTCTGTTTGCTTCTCTTCCCTAGGGGTTACTGACTGATATTTTGGGGCTTTTCTAGACGGGGTGGCAACATCTAGCTCATATCCACTAAAAAATAAGAAGGTAAGCCAATCTATGTTTAACCTATTTAGCTCTTCTACAACCAGCAATTTGATGAGGCCATGATGAAAAACAAAAGTATTCCTAGCATCAGGCTTGGCCTGGACCTTGTCAGCCATCTTCCCCAAACTTCTGTAGAGACAAAAATGAATGTCTAGATCTTGTTTACCTGTGAAATGAAAGAGCAGTCTGAAGTGATACTGGTAAACCATGTTGAACCCGCCTTCACATGTAAAGTACTTCTAGATGACCATTAGAAGTTTGGAAAAATGTTCTTTGAGGCAAGTCCCAGAGAGGTTAGCAATCATATCAATCCCTTTGTGTTATTCCTTGAGAAATTCATCACAATTGAGCATTTGAAACTTCTAAACCTTGAACCAAATATCACCAGACCTAAGGATCTCTGTGGCACAGGAAATTGTATAGGGGGATACTACAAAGTTTAGCATGCCCACCTTTGATTATGTCCCTATGAAATTGATTGCAAAATATTTGGAAATTTTCCTATGGTAACCCTGCAATTTCTAGCAAAAACATAGGCATCCCATGCTAGAAAATGATTGAATGAAAGCAAGGTCTTCCTCCAATAGCTTCAAGTCCACAGGTTCATAGTGTACAACTGAGCCTCCTTTGTACTGCTTTTTCTGTGCCATGGTTGCAATACGCAGAGAGCTCCTTGCCACCTGCAATTCTTCCTAAAGACAACTAAACCAACTATGACAACAATAGACTCTTTACTATGACAACAAGACCAAGCTAAAGTGAAAATAAAATGAGGTAAGAATGAACCTATACGGTGTGCAATTTAAGTAAAAACTTTGGGAGAGAAGTTGAAAATATGAATTGAAAAAGTAGTTTTTTCTTTTTTCTCTCTAAAATTTGATGATGTCATCAAATCTTATTTTATTATTTCCACTACTGATTATAATTTCCTTAGGAGGCCCATTTTAGACCTCAAAATTCCCTTATTGTAACACTTTGTACATGTACTTTTATTTTCAGAAAATTCAAAACCCTAATTAATTTGACCAATTGAATCAAAAACTATTCCTAAGTGTTATCATGGATAACAGTGGCTCCAATGGGGATGTTGCGTCCCTGTGACGGAACAAAGGACCAATATACCAAGTGCCTTATTCAAACATAAAAACTGAAAACTGATGACATCATCTCCAATTTCTTATGGCCTTCACTTCGGGCTCAAACTTGTTGAAGAGATCATCCACACCTGCAATTTGAAAATGAAAAATGGGATATATACAATGGTGTTTCTTCCAGCTGACTGAATCAAGAAGAATAATGCCTGAGAAACCTACCATTGATAGGTCCTCCTTTACACAGTTGACCATCCATCTCCTGCAGTATAAATGTATTATTCCCATGGTAGGTTGAGATCTTATATGGCCCTTTCCAAAGGTTCTCAAACTTTCCATGTTTTCCTTTTTCTTCAATCTTAGCTTCCCACATAAAAACCACATCATGAATATTGATTGTGTAATGTTCCCAAATTTTAGCTTCAAAGCTAAATGGAACATTAGAGTTAGCAGTATCTTTAGCCGGTGAATAAAAGGGTAGAAAGCCCATAAGTCTCCTAAGAAAGAATAAAAACACTTCAACTGTGAAAGGAGACACTCCTTGCAGCTTAATAAAACACCTCCATGTGTGAACAGGGATAATATCAAGTTGATTCAGTCTACTTTGACCTAGTCAACAACGTAGATGTGGAGGAGCAGGGATCAAGGAAGGAATAACGCAGTTTTGGAGGGAGATGAATCTCTTGATGGAGATGACCTAATTGGGTGGGGCCAAGGGCAAGAAAAATCATTTTTTATTTAAGGAAGAGGATGGCAACATTGTTCATTATGTTTTAGATTATTATTTTGGTCTGCTCAGACTTTTTCTTCCTCTTGTTGTTTAGCAGGGTTGCTGTGCTGTTTAGCGCTGAGTGTTCCCGAGTGGGAATCCCACTTCTTTCCTTGAGGATCCTCTTGGGAGAGTTCTTGCATGCATTTCCACATCAGGTTTTCAGGCCAAGCTTCAGCTTACTTCATCAGCGCAGTTTCTGGAGGTGATTGTGCTGTGTTGCAGGTTGCAGTAGTGGAAGGGATTGGAATCCCACTTTTCTGAGTTAGTTTCTCATAGGAGGGAGGTTTCCTTCTACCGAGAGATCTGTTTGGAGAGGTATAGAGATCATTTCATATCTGTGGCATCAGGCCACATATTTCGCCAACATCCCCAGCGTTGTTCCAGCTAGGGAATGCGTTATTTTTGGAGGCAGCTTCAGTGGAGGGTCTAGTGGCTTTGTTGCAGTGTTTCCTTGTGATTGAGAGGCTCACCCTTTCATGGGAGGAATACCTTGAGGGATCTACATCATATCAGACATATTTCAGCCTTATACACTCTTATTCTTCAGTGTTGCAGTGATTATTCAATAATTTTCTGAAGATCACATTTGTATGTAGAGTGTATGGTAAGAAACCCTTCCCGAGTTCTCTTGTATTTTGTATAAGGAGACTAGATCTCATTTCTTAAGAATTATTGATTAATATATGAGTATATATACTTGTTCTCCTATTTTATGAGTTGAAACCCTCATAAGATTGCGCTGTCTCTTTTGTGCATAAATTCTGAGTAGCAGTGTTCTGGGGTTTTAGTGATTTTCAACTACACTAGGTGTGGGAGGTCTGTTTACCTCACCTAGTTTCTTTTGTTTCTAATATCCTCTTGGAATTAGATGCTAGATGGATATATCTAATGGATCCAAGTGATGATTTTCATTTATATGGCTTATATTTCTGGAAATGCGTTTTTCTTTGAAGGCATTGCTGAGCATTCCAATTTTGGAATATTTTAGGATATTCCCAATACTTCTTATTTTCCCTATTTTTGGATATTACAGTGGTATCATATATTCAATTTTGGCTCAGTCTGTGGATCTCAGGCCATTATACTTCAAGGAGAAGGAGAGATGGACAGAAAAGAGAAGACTCCATTATGTGAAGGGAGAAAGGAAGACATGCTTACAAAGCTTCTTCCAAGATCTATGTAGAGCTTTCAAGGAGAGCTGAAGAAAATAAGAATGGAGATGAGATCTCTAGAAGAGTTTGGATCTAGAGCTAGATCCATATTTTCACATGGTAAGTGTGAGCATGCAGCTACACACCATGATGCACAGTGCAGTCAAGTGCCTAGATCTGTCTTGAGATGGATGAAAGGAGGAAGAATGCCTAAGAGGAGAACTCTTAGTGATTTGTTGTAGGAGTATGAATCTAAAACTGAGAGGTTTAGAGATCATACCAATTTCCAAGATTTTTGCAAGATCCAAGTGGAGGAGAGTAAGCAGTAGGATGCAGATAGATTTCTTCTATCTACTTTTGAAGGTTCACCTACATGTTCAGCTGGAGCTTGGGTGAAGGAGTTAGACTCCTATTTACAACAACACCACATTTCTGAAGATGAAGCCATCATAATTGCAGCGTTGCAATTCAGAGGTAAGGCCTATGCATGGTGGATTTTTGAATCTTGTTATTTGAAAAATTCAAACACTTCCTCTTATGCAAGATTCAGTGAGACATTGATAGGAAGGTTTGATGGGAAAATTCCTAAGACACATGAGCAAGAAAAAATTGAGAGAACAAAACCCTGCTATTTGATGGAGGAGACTCCACTTCAGAAAACCATGGGAGAAGCTGACATCTTTCATTACACATTATTAGAGGCAAGACCTCTAGTTCACATTCCTAGACAAGAGGGCATGGGGATCTCTTTTTCACAAAAGGATCCAATTGTTGAGATGTTGCCCATCCACATTGATGAAGATGAGGGCAAAAACGCTGTCAAATATAGAGCACATCTAGTGCCTCCTGCAGAGCTAGGAGGAGCACATGCTCCAATAGGAGGGATTCTTGTATCCTTACAAGAAGTTCCCCAGGATCTCATACATGGAGGTCCAAGCACAATCAATGAGCAACATGATTGTGGAGCATTGCAGATGAAAGGAGGAGGTAGGAAGGAAGAGCAGCATCACTTGATGAGAGGCACACACCCTTCGCTATTTCAGAAAAATAATGCAAGGGAGAGGCAGACTGATTTGCATTGTGAGGGCAAGGGCAAGGTTGCCCAACCATATGTACAGTCTACTCTTGACATTGATGTCTCTCTACATGGGGGCATTCCACCTGGGAAGCCACCAGATCTAGAGTTGATGAAAGACATCTTGTCTTTGGATTCACCACTCTTGGATTTTGGAGAGGTGAAGAGTTTGGAGGAGAAATTTGGCATGGAGGATGTCAAAGTGGTAGGCAACAACATGAGGAGAGCCTCACATGCCAGATCACCAGCGCTGTGTCTTGGGAGGATTGATCCATATTGAAGGTCTCAACTCTTGGTAGAGTACTCCAAGGATATTGGTGCTTGCATGATTCTTGATGAACCTGAGGGAGATGATAGATACATGGTGGAGGATATGGTCATCTATTCTCATGGCATAGTCTTCTTGACTAGAGCTTCTAACATCAAGGAGGAGCTGCTACATGTAGCACATGAGGACTTCTTTTCCAGGCACCTTGATGCATATCTTTCCTTGGCAAAGGAGTTTTATTGGGAGGGCATCAAATATGATATATTTCAGCATATGGAGAGATGCATAGCCCGGATGAGGACAGAGAGGATATCACAGCCACCTTCCTACTCATTGGGAGTGAGGGAGCATTTTCAGTTGAGCCATTTCAGCTTAAGGACCAAAGTACATGGTAGAGGAGGTATACATTTGTATTATGATTTGCCTTTCTTTACTTTATATGAGCAACATGTTGCATTAAAGAGGATCATCCCTTCTTATACTTTATATTATGATGTACTTGAGGCTAATTGTAGCATTGAGGTTGACTATCTTGTTGGTGGTTTGTGGGGGAAGCCACAAAATTCTTGGTGTGCACCATTGACACCAAATTATATATCCATGATTCCATCTTATGAGATGACTATGGTAGAAAACAATTGGTTGTAAAGCACTTGTTATTTTTTGTTTTGATGTTGGCAAAGAATGCACTGCATTGGTTCCATTGGTGGAACTATGAACCACTCTTCAGTTGTCGTATGGCAGCTTATTTTTATTGAATTTTGATTCCATTTACTGCTGATATTTTTATATTTATGGGAGGCATTGTTTGGAGAGTGTTAGAGGTAGTAGAGATGTTCATTGGGAGCATGATTCTCCCCATTTTACATGTTGTACATTTCAGGAGGAACCATGGGCAAACCATGATTGCCACATCACACTTTTTCCCTTCTTGTGGGAGGAACCACTTGAAGAAATTGAGGAGGCACTTCATGGTTGAATTGTTTGATGGGGGAAATTGGGCCATTCTTGGAGGCCATGTTATTTCAGCCCAAGGACAGAGGCATCCTCATGTTCACCATAAATGGAGAGAGAAACCATTTGGATGGCAGAATCCAATCTCTCCATGCAACCCCAACACATTGTATAGAACCGGGGTTGATGATTCTTTTGATGAGCTACCTAGGATGGCTCATTTCATCTGGATGATAGCATGGGTGGAAGAGTCACTCACACATTTGCTTGAGGAAAAGAAAAAACTTTGGAGGGGAGGACTGTAACCTTCCGATAAAGGGTTTGGACCCTTTACTTCTGTGTCTTCGGTGTAACCCCATTCCTTCATTAGTATTTTCCTCTCATGAAAAGACATATCAGCTCTTCAAAAGGCATATCACAAGTTGTGCCAAGAAAGCTGCTTTGATACCACTTTATTATCCCAGAATCAGGACTGCTAGCAAGGCATGCCTGAAAAACGCATTTTTCAGGAATGGCTGCTACAGATCTTGAAATAAACCCTTGGATCCCTTAGATCTGAGTAGCTAAGTCCTAAATCCAAGAGGAGATCAGAAATAAATATCTCTAGGTGGGTTAAACAGATCTCCCACACCTAGGAAGGCTTGAAAAATGCCCAAAGAAGGGACTACAACAATACAAAAGAACACTGCTAAAAAAGTAACGCAGTTTTAGGAAGCAGTAGAAGTAGGCCAATATGACAGCTGAAAAATAGCTTATACAATGATGAATCAGATTTACAGTATAGCCCAATCAATTTACAGGAGAAAGAAAGAGACTTTTATGGAGAAAACCCTCTAAAACAGGTGTTGCAACAATGTATTTCACTGTAAATCCAAGATAACGTTATTTTTATGAGTAAACAACAGTTGTAGGTTAAAATTCAGATCTAGGACAGATCCATGTACAAAATATTAGATCTATATCAGATCTGTACACTAGACTGTCTCTATTTTACATACCCCTTGGGGTTTTCAGCAAAAAATGAAAGCACAAGAGTAGATCTGAGATCTACTACAGCAGATCTGAGATCTACTACAGCAGATCTGTAGAATGCTTCAGAAATTATAAAGTAGAATTATCAATGAATGAATCAGATCTGAAACATACATGGATTAGTTGGCTAATCCATAGATCACCACAGTGTAAGAGAGGCTCCTTTACACCAGAGATCTCTCCTCCAAATAGTTGCCAAACACCTTGCAACTCTTCACTTGAAAAATAACACAGATCTGGGGTAGAAACTGTGCTATAGGCTTGATGAAGACTTTGGCCTGATGCCAAGGTATGGATCTGGAGCTCCAATGATCTAGAACACTCTTGCCAATGGGATGGAAGACATTCCCAGTGAAAAGAGGGGCTAGATGTGCATAGATATGAAGAGATCTATCTTCCACTTGCTGCTGCTCACAAGGACAACCAAAATCTCAACAGGATATGAATTGTAGTTGGAAGAAGAAGCTTGGAAAAATTCTTGATAGTGGACCAAGAATAGAAAGACTCTTCCAAGAGGCCTCTCAAGGAAAGAGGTGGGATTCCCGACCAGGAACACCCAAGTGCTAAACAACAGTATTCTTAGCTAAACAGCCAGAGAATGAGAAGTGTCTAAAAAGAAAAATCCTTTCAATATAATACGTTCAACAACCCCTCTAATGCTACTCTCCTCTTTCATTTATAGGATGAAAGCCTTGCAAACCCTAAACCATCTCAAAAGGTTTAGCTCCTTTCACATTTGAAACCTCCAACTAGAACTGCGTTGTTCCTCTAGGTTCATTGCATCTGGACAACACTGTGGATTTGGTCCTGTTGACCCAGTCAATTGTCACAATCCCTTTTCACACATGAGGGAATTTTTATTAAGGCAACCCAGATTTAGCCTTGTTCACATGGGCATTGATTTATTTTGCTGTTTAAGGAGTTTAATTTGTCCTCCTTTACAATTTTATTCTTGAACAAGAAAATGAGAACAAAAATGAATATTCCTATTAGCTTGGGCTAATTAGGAATATTACAGATTGTTTCTTCTTTTGTGTTTTTGTCAAATGTCCTTTTAACTATGTTTTGAGATTGTCGATAGTTGATGTAGACTTCTTGTCTTTTTTCCTACAAAGTAATCAACCGATTGATCCTCCTTTGAATTACATTTGATTCTTCCTCCAGTCCTTGCAACAACATCATCATTGGAACTCTAAGAGAGCTAGGAAACACAACTTTAGTCCCATAAACCAACTCATAAGGAGAAACCCCTATGGATCTTTCAGTACAAATTATGTCAGCCCATAAAGAAAATTTAAGTTTCAAGTGCCATGACCTCTTATTTTTGTGAAAAAATATTTTGATAATTCTAACTACGCTCTTGTTTGATGACTCAGCCAAGCCATTACCTTGAGGGTAATAAGCTGTAGAGTGACCAAGGGTGATATTATACTCATTACCGAAATTCACCAACTTCTTTGATTTAAAAGCTTGAGCATTGTTAGTGATGATCTTCATTGGACAACCAAATCTAGATAAAATGTGATTTTCCAGAAATTGTATGATTACTGAATCTGTGGCTTGTCTTGTAGGAATTGCTTCAATCCACTTTGTAAAATAATCAGTGGCGGTTAGGAACCACTGATGCTGGCATGAATATGCAGGATGTATCTCCCCAATAAAATTCAGCCCCCACTGCTAGAAAGAAGCTTCCACAAAAATGGGTTTCAAAGTTAATGGGAGCACCTTTTTTTTTCCATCAAAGATTTGATATTCATGACAAGCAATGATATTATTATACACGTCTTTGAACATTGAGGGCCATTAAAACCATGCTCTAAGTATTTTATTCACTGTTTCTTTACAGTAATGATGACCCCCATATTCTCCCTTATGAAATTCTTTAGTCACTTTCTCAGCTTCATCTTCTAGTAGGCAGTTTAGAAGCATTCCCCTTGTATCTTTCCAATAAAAACATCTGTTCAAGATACAACACCTCATTGGTTTCAGCTTGAAAAATATGGCTTTTGATTTTGTTAATTCAAGAGGAGCTCTATGATGTCGCAGAACAAAAATAACATCTTTATACCAGTCTGACATTGTAAACTTTTTTTCCACGGGGATCAACTCTTCATCTGCAATCCCATCTGAATTTTCTGCTATAAAATTAATACCTAGATAGTCAAAATTTGATTGAGTCATAAGCTTTTCCAGTACTTGTCCTTTCACCAATTTGGTAGGTCTAATATCCAAATCATATTCTAGTAAAGTGGAAATCCACTCACTCCTCTTACCTTCTTGATCAACTTGGGTTAATATATCTTTTATTACAACACTAGGTACAAAAGCAACAATGTGGGAATGGATGACATATACCCTAAAATCTTAAAGTGCCTTCACCAACACCAAATCATAAGATTTCTTATCCATAATGTTATAATTCAATCCAAAATTCCCAAGTGTCCTACTGAAAAATGAGATAGGTTTTTCATTAACTTGTTGTTTTCTCTGTAACAATACTCCTGCAATGGCGTGCTTCGAAGAAAATGTAAAAACTAGAAATTTTCTTGACAAATCAGGGTTAATAAGTACTGGAGCTTGAGTAAGAGCCTTCTCAATTTCTTCAAATGAATGTTTAGCCTTTGCTGTCCACTTAACATCACAATCTTTCTTAAGAATCTTTTTAATATGCTTCACAATTTCTACAAAGTTAGGAATGAATCTTCTAACAAAGTTCACCTTGCCTAAAAAAGATTGAATTTCTTTTATATTTCTTGGAAGATCTATCTTATGAATAGAAGAAAATCTACTTGGATCAATCTTAATCCTGTCCTTTGATATTGTATGACCCAATAATTTTCTCGTTGTCAATGCAAAAACACTTTTGGTATGGTTTAGAGAAATACCAAATTTTCTACATTTTTGAAGAATCTTTTCCAAGTGCTTGAGATGTTCTTCTTCCTTCTTTGAGAACACAATGATGTCATCCAAATATACAACCACATATTTTTCTTTTTCTTCTGCAAATGAAATTTCCATGGCCCTATGAAAGTTTGCTCCCACATTCATGAGTCCAAAGGGCATATTTGCATACATAGATGTTCTCCAATGCATGGTAAAAGTTGTCTTCTCTTGGTCATCTGGATGCAATAATATCTGATTATACCCTGAGAAACCATATAAAATTGACATCCTTTATGATCATACTATGTTTTGCAATATGTGATCCATCTTGGGAAGATAGTTAGATACAAAACTGAGAATCTCCACAGTCTTCATTTTTTAGTCTACGTTTCGAGTCTAAATCAAGACTCATCTTCAAGACAAACCTACAAAGAAGAGAATAGATTAGGGTAAATAAATAGAGGAAAAGATGATGGGAAAAGATGATAGTTGTATTTTAGTGAGTCTTTATTCATTTTTTTCTGAAATCAATACATATCCTAATTTCCCCATTTTTCTTCCTAACAAGTACCAAATTGGCAAACCACCTGGAAAACCTCAATGGTACTATGATCTTGACTTAATTTTAATTTTATTTTATTGGTAGTGTATGTCGAATGATGCTAGGATCATTTTTTTTTCAAATCCATATAACTCCATGCAAAGACATTTATGTATCTCTTCATCAAATCACATATTATTGTTTTACCTCAGAAGAAAGGAATTTGGATAGCTTGACATACTTAGGATTTTCCGTAGTACCAAGATTACAATTTAAACCTCTTTATCATAATATTTCATCTTAGGATCCTTGGCTACACCATTTTGATCAAACAAATTTTCAGAGGAATCAACCCTTTAGGAAGACGGTTATTTTTCAGCTGAATGACTTCTGAACTAGTTTTGATTTCAGCAAACATAGTTTGCTGGTCAACTTGAGTAGTTTCAAACTCTTCTTTCAATTCCATAATTTTTTTGACTTGTTGATCATTTTCAAATACCTGCTATCTTTTTATGTTATTAAGAATGGCTGGCCTATGTCTGACTTCAATATCATATTTCTTGCTGGAATGAATGGGCATTATATATAGACTGGTTGAAATAGCCAAAGAATCCGCAATACGATTATGCTCTCTAGGCCTTATTGTAAAACCGTGTTCTTCAAAATTTTCCAACACTTCAAGAATTAAATTTCTGTATGCTCTCATTCTAACATATTTGGTTTGATAGGTTCCATTCACTTGTTTGATGACTAACTCAGAATCACCAAAACTGAAATATTTTGAACACCTAAGTTTTTTAAGACTTATAAACCCAAAAACAAAGATTCATACTTGGCCATGTTGTTTGTGCAATCAAAATTGAGTTCATAAGAGAAAAACTTAATTTCATTCATTGAGATGATTATCCAAATGCCTGCACCAGCTCCATCTCTTCCAGCAGCACCATCAAAGCTCATGTGCCACCAACATTCTCTGTCAACTTCTTCAACTTGATGCCTTTTTTATGCATGCTGATTTTATGTTTCACTAGTGATTTCATTGAAAAGTATAGATGATCCTAACTCTGTTTCCACTGCATAAATTGAGAAATTTTGAGGTTTATCTTTGATGTTGACCATATGTGCCATTCTAGACTCTCTATATAATCTCCTTTTCTGACCAAAAAATAGGGATAACGACGTAGGACCTGTCCATTTGCATGGTTCCTTTGATTTTGACAGCCCATGATCTAGATAACGACGTACCAAATTTTTGTGGAATATCAGCTACAATTATGTCCATCACTACAGTTTTAGCAGGGACCTGAGTTAGACCAACAATCGCATCCTTGATTAAACCTATACATTTAACTCTCTTAGAATCAAATAGAATAAGTCCTTTTACGGTCTGGTTATGTCCAACCCAATCTCTCCATGATGACCTTTGGCATTAAATTGTGAGATGCCCCTGAATCTAGCATAGCATTGTGTAATTTCATGTTATGAATAATTAAACTCACATAAAAAGGTGGCACTTCTTCATTTTTATCATCTTCCACTCTTGGTCCTAAGAATATGGTAGGATGATCTTCTTGAAAATTTATAGCATCAGTGATTCCAACTTGAGTGTTAAGCATTTTCACAATTTGACTTATGTATTCCGTGACCTTTATTATTTCTCCAAATGGGACGACAATTTTAATTTTTGAAATCTCATTTTCTAGGTTAAAAACTAGTCGTGCCTTTTCAATTTATTTCCCAGGGGAATCTTTCTTCTGTTTAACAACCTTTGGACCATCTTCTTTCTTAGGCTGATCCTTATTTGCAACTATAGGGACATTTCGATTCCTCAAGTTATACTATTTTTGCATCTCAAAAATAGCATGCTGATAACCTTTTTAGTATTCTGATTTTTTTTCAGTTTCATCATTACACATTTCATTACTATATTGATCATGCTCTTCTTTTGTTAAAAACATCCCCGTTTCATCCTCATCCAAACAATGTATGATGTCTTCTTGAATTTTTGGCTGCATTTCTTCTTCATCTACTGGATTTTGTTGGAAAGGGGACCTAACTTGTTGATCAAGCTGGTTTCTTTGTTCTCTTAGTCTCTATTGAATTTGAGGTCTTCTAAAATTTGGATTTCTTATTTGTGTTTCAGGCTATGCAACATGAGGATTATTTCCAAGTGTTAGTATATCCATAAGCCTTCTATGTTTTTCATCTTACTATTAAATTTTACATCTGAAGACATAGAAGGTTGTTCTTCCTCTTTTACTCTTCCTTTCCTAGTCTTTGACCTTTTTGCTACAACCATGTTGACTTCCACCTAAACAACATCATTTTTCATGTCAGCCAAAGTGGCAAATTCCCTCTCTCTCAACAAAATGGAAAATTCAGAGTTAAAAGCTTCAGCATAATGCAATTGAGCAACCCCTGGGGGAGGTTTTATATGAGGAGGATTAGAGTAATAAACTTTGTTGAACCTTTTTGAAAGATCTTGCACTGACTCATTACTTTCTTTCTTCAAAATATTATATTCAGTCAATGCTTGAACATGATTCACCTTAGTTCCCCGTTTCCTTAAGAAATTGTCTTCTAATTGATCCAAATTCTGTATACTTCATGGGGTAAAGGCTTTAAACCATTTTCTAACATCACCAATGAAACTCTGTACAAACAATCTCATCCTAACATATTCATCATCTACCTCCTCTATATCTATAAAATCATTGAATTGGTCAACATGATGTTCTGACATTAGAGGAAATTTCGGCCTAAAAGTGGCCTCCTAAGAAAAAATAATAAAATAAGAGTTATTAATTTTAGAGGGAAAAGAAGAAAAATATATTTTTTTTAATTGTATCTTCGGCTTATCTCCTTATATGTTTAATCCAATTTCATGTTTAGACACTCCTTATATGCAAAATTAAATTCCACATCCAACAAGTACCCATTATGCATACTTTTGAGAATACCCATATTGATAAAATTTGCAGATACATTAAAAAACGCATTGAAACACGTTTTTTTAATGTATCTACAATTTTTATCAAGGTGGGTCTTCAGAAAAGCACGCATAATGGGTACTCATTGGATGTGGAATTTTATTTTTCATCCAATGAGTGGTTACACTTGAAATTTTAGTAAAATTATAAGGAGATAAGTCAAGAATACAATTAAAAAAAAGTTGTTTTTCTTCTTTTCCCTCCAAAATATTTACATGTACCTCTTTTTAAATTTAAATAATTTTGATTGGTTTACATATTTTGACATGGAAATGACATGAAAATTTCATGGGAAATTTTAGGCTGAAATTTCCTCTAATGAGTGATTCCCTCCACACCTCCAAAGATTTTTATTCTAATAGAATATTCCTATGGCAGATCATGAAGTTGAGCAGGAAAAACAAGAGGGGCATATCTCACAGGGCCTACAGGAGGAGGAGGAGTAACTCTTGCCATTGTAGGGTGACAACAATATATGTACTAGAATAAACTACAACAAGGAAGGTAGCTATCAAACTAGTAGGAGTAGTAGTAAAAGCAGATGAGATTGTAGGAAACTGAGTTATAGGAATCTTCAACTCAAAAATAAAAGAACTCCACTTAGGTAAAGGGATACCAACTCTTCTTTTCAATGGGAATTCAAAAGGATCAAGTTCTTTTAGTTTTTCGAAAGAGTCATGTTCTAATGATAATTCTGATGTGACAATTTCCCAAAACCCTTATTTATCTTCTTTGCAAACAACAAATGTGGTGTTTATCCCTAATATTTGTAGATCTAGGACAATTTCTGTTAATTCATTTTCTGATTTAGAGCTAAAAAGTATTTTCTAAAACTTTTCATCAAACTCTATGTCCTCAATACTTTGAACACCTCCAAAGGGTAAATATGAAGCTCTTAAGATATATGGAGTACCCGATTTTGATGAGCTACCATTTCCTCTGAGAATTTTTTCTGGGTCATCAACTATCTTTGGTGGATTAGGATCTATATTTATCGTCGTATAATTATTCTTAGAAGCCACCTTTAAGATGAATATGCCAGTGGAGTTACCAAGGTAGAAATATAGGCTTGAAATGTCTGCTCTCCTGCCACCTTCAAGAGTTCAACTACTTTGAAAAGAAACACCCAGGATAATGAAACTTTCGGCCACTAGGATATGCTAGGCCGTGTCAACCTCCAACCAAGAGTAACTATTTCAAACCAACTTTTAACTAGAAGTTATCCCTTCTAGTCTGAGAGGGCTCTCTCTAGGAAAACAATATAATGATATAAATAAAACCCAATTTACAAATGGCTAACTCTGGATATTTATGTCATTTTGTAGGTGTAAAGAGAGTGTGATGACTACCACCGTTGGGCATGGAGTCAATTAAGAGAAAATTCAATTACAAACAACACTGCTTTATAGAAGATGAGGCATTTTGGGCTTTAAAATGGTGTGAAGTGAACATTTACAGTTAAACAAAAAAAATTGAAGGAAGTTGGAGCAATATGACATGATTTCCAAGTAATCAATAAGCTATGCAAACTGATAACAACATGAAAGCATGAAGATATAACATAGAAGCCAAAATTGAATCTCAGGTGGAAAAACAAAGTATGTTGCAAATGTATATTAACTGAATAAAAGTTTACAAAAGAGTGGCCTTCTCACATTATCGATCAACCCTTCTAGAGTAAAAAATCTACACATAGATAGAGAGATATCTCCATGTTTCTTTAATTACAAAATCTGCCGCCTAGGCTAGATTCGATAAAAAACTAAGAGACCTAATCCTATTTGACTTACAAAACATTGAGCCTTCGTAGGGATTTTTCTGTTGTAACAGAATTTGAATACAAATGGGAGTATATTCATTTATGATCTCAACCAAAATTCTGTTGCTCAACCTTATCGAATCCAATCAACTGCTAAATGTGTTGGACTGCTGATATGCCCTTGCCATGTGGATGCTGACCTGGTTGACTTGCTGACATGTCTTCCTGAAAAATAGGAGTCCTTTGTCTGTTGATGTGGAAACTCCTATGACATGTAGCCCATCTAGTTTCCTTGTTGTCTAATGCCCAATCAAAAATTTATAACACATAAAAACAATTTGACAGTTTTGTAGCAAAAACTGGAAGCAAGTCATAAAAAACACCCCTCTGCTGCCTATCTGATCTCATTACAAGTTCTGAAGTCTTCACTTATGTATTTAAGGTAAATCCATGCCATTAGAACTCCTCAAGATGCGATTTTTACCTGCATTCTCATCCATGATAAGCTACAACAATTCCGTAACAAATATTCTGCTTAACTATGGGGAGTTGCTATGAAACTGTGAAATTTCTGGGCTTTTTATTTTTCATGATTTCTACCTCCTTATCATTCCTTATAGCCTGTCTAACCTTGTATGTTGCTTAAACTATTAGCTAAACATATTTAGGAAAAAATTGATGAATTTACGATACTCAAGAGGTGCCTGTTATTTCAGCTTTAAGCTTGAGATCTCTTTTTGCAAGTTCAACTTTCATCATTTCTATTTGAGTTTCCAATGATTTGAATTGTCTCTGCAACTTGTTCCTATCTTCTTATAGCCAATTTTTCCCTTTTTACACATATTTTAGCATTCCGTGTAAAGGTAGAGTCCTCTTCACCATTTTATGGATTCTTCTCCAACTCTTTCAAATAAATCTAGATGCTTTGACACATCCTCTTTCAAATCCTCAAACAATAGTTTAGAATAAATCGCTTCTTGTTTGACTTCTCTCAATTGTTCTTGTAAAGCTTCTATTTGAATTTTTTCTTGCACAAGCTCTTTCCCTTTCCTTTTCTTTACTGGCTCTGTTTTTTCTTAAGGCACTTATGGCATCTTTTCAGTTTGTTGAATTGACCTTGTAATAGGTTTCCTTGGCTTGAATATAAAACCTTATTCCTCTTGTGTAAAATCCATTTTCTTGGCTCTCTTGCTCTTTTTCTGAGTTTCTATCTTTGTCACTTCTACATGCTATAAATCTGGGCTTTCTTCAATCTCAATGACTTATAAAATATCAGTTAACTTACCTTTCCCTTTACTTTGTTTTCTGGTCATCCTTCTCTCAGTGCTTGTGGAAGTCTTCAATATAGGTTCTTCCTCTGTTTGCTTCTCTTTCCTTGGGGTTAATGACTAATATTTTGGGGCTTTTCTAGAAGGGTGGAAGCATCTAACTCATATCCACTCAAAAATAAGAAGTTAAGCCAATCTCTATTTATCCTATTTACCTCTTCTACAAATAGCAATTTAATGAGGCCATGATGAAAAACATAAGTATTGCCAGCATCAGGCTTGGCCTAGACCTTCTCAGCCATCTTCCTCAAACTTATATAGAGATAAAAAAGGATTTCTAGAGGCTATTTACCTGTGAAATGCAAGAGAAATATGAAGTGATACTGGTAAACCATGTTGAACATGCCTTCACATGTAAAGTACTTATGGATAACCATTAGAAGTTTGGAAAAATGTTATTTGAGGCAAGTCATGGAGATGCTAGTAGTCATATCAATCCCTTTGTGTTCTTCCTTGAGAAATTCATGACAATTGAGCAGCTGAAACTTATGAACCTTGAACCACATCTCACCATACCTAGGAATCTCTATGGCACTGGAAATTGTATTAGGGGATACTGCAAAGTTCAACTGCCCACCTTTGATTATGTCCCTGTGAAATTGATGGAAAAATATTTGGCAATCTGCCCATGATAACCCTGCAACTTCTGGAAAAAACGCAGGCATCCCACGCTGGCAAATGATTGAATGAAAGCACGGTCTTCCTCCAATAGCTTCATGTCCACGGGTTCATAGCATACAATTGAGCCTCATTTGTACTACTTTTTTTGTGCCATGGCTACAACACGCAGAGAGCTCCTTGCCACCTAGAATTATCCTAGAGACAACTAAACCAACTATAATAGCAATAGACTCTTTCCTCTGACAGCAAGACCAAGCTAAAGTGAAAAGAAAACGAGGTAAGAATGAACCTATACAATGTGAAATTTTTACGGATAATGGATAAAGGTAAACTCTAACACATATTCATGACGCATTGTGACTCTGACCCAAAACCATTAAAAAAAATGCACCGTTACCACACTGTTACCAATAGCAGCACAATTCCATAGTGGAATAGGTGTTCAGAGAGACAAATCCACTACGGAAGTGTCAGGAACTTTCGTAGCAAACCGTCAGTTTCCTGAACTGGAGCTGATACCAATTTCTCAAAACTATCTAAATATTAATCATGACCAAATAAGCCCGATACACATGGAAGCTTGGATTCTAACTCTTATGGTTTATCCCACATAAACTTAAATTGACTCTACAAACTAACTAGATGACCAAATAACACTTTGTACATGTACTTTTATTTTCATAAAATTCAAAACCCTAAATAATTTGACCAATTGACTCAAAAACTATTTCTAAGTGTTATCATGGATAACAAATTATTTAAATTTAATGCCAAGTAACCAGATGGACAACCGCTGCTCAAATGCTCAATAACCTAGATGCTATGTGAATCCTAAGATCTAGGTGTGATGCAAGAATCTTGGTTACTTTTAGTTATATTCCTAATCTAAATATGACCTTCCTCTCAACTGTTTCGAGACTAGTATTTAGAGTAGGTTTTGGGATGGAAGCCAATGGGAAGCAAGCAGGAGCTTGATTAATGATACCTCCCCTTGTGTTCCAACCACCCGATGCCTCTGATGTTGTAGATACTGTGGCTCTGACGACTGCAAGGTCACCGTTTTAACCACTAGAAAGGTGTTGAATCCCTCAAGCTAAGCGAGAAAGGGTGTCCCTAGAAGTCTATCAACCAAGCTTATGCTTGGAGGTAAATTATTAGTGCAACTAGACTTAGGATGCTTATGCAAGGTGGATGAGTTATTTCTTGGTTTAAGATTTCTTATGCGATTCAAGCACTTTAGTTATGATTACTCTTTAATTGTGACAATGAGTACTTATAAATGAAAATCAAAACATAATCTTATTACCAAAAATGTGCCAATTATCAAGTGCCAATATTAAACGATCCAAAGATAAAATTATCTTCACCAGATGCTTTACCAATGATAACAAGTTTAGAAAAAAAAAAGAAATCTTTAAATTCCAATGATGATCTTATGCCAATATTTGGAGATGCTCACTTAGAATCAATAATTCCCAAGATGCCAATGGTTAATATAAACAATACAATTATCAAGGTTTCTTAGGGTGAGATGGAAAATCAAATTTATGTGTTATCAATTATCCAATGATTTCCTTAGCAATTCCCTTAAAAAAATAGATGCTTAACACAATAGTGCTAATTATATGCCAAGACACTTAAGAAAGAGAGAGCTACTTCAATTCCAATGAAATTTCAATGCCCAAAGTGATGTAAAACATTCAAAAGGATTGGAGCTTAGATGTGTGAGTATTTACTTAGTGCAAAAAACAAAAAAACATTAGCTTTCAAAATAACCAATGTTAAGACAAGCCTCTTCACAATAGCACTTAAAATTACTAGTGAGATGAGAACTTATTAACCTTTAGGAGTACAACAATAAATAAATTACTCTAGATCCAAGATGTGACAAACATGTAAGATCAATGAGACACTAAATGACTTGGCCAAGTGAAAATATGAGATTTCCAACCTTCTTATGATGAATTATTCAGTGTTATATCAGATTTGAAAGCACTTATGACAACAATAAGAAAAATATGAAAACAATGAGTTATCAGTGTGAGAGTGTATGCCAGCCCAACAATTGGCAAGTGCTAGAACAAGTTTGCCAATATGGAATTTTGAGTTTTTAGGTCCTTTAAGATGCCACTATCAGATCTAATCAGACTTGTTATGCAGAAATATTTAGTCCATAGATCAGCTAGATTTATGCCAAGAAATAATGCCAAAATCACCCAATTACTAGTAAAATTTTACCATGAAATTATTAGTGTATTTACGTAATTTATATGTGAATTTTAGGGCACCTAGATATGAATTTTATCACTGTTATGAATGCATTCAGATAGTTGTAGAAAAAAATGAAATAAAATGAAGGTTTAGAGATCAAACCCTAGGCCCAAGGCCTTGAAGATGGCATGCCCAAGATTCCAAAATTTTTCCAATGGATGGGCCACATGAAAACATAATATTTTTGTCGATTTTCTTTTGAAAAACACACCAGTATCCAGTCTAGAAATTCAAGATACCAACTAGGGATGAAAGAGAGGAAAACTAATGCCAAGAGAGGCTAACACTATGCCTAATAGGGCTAGCGTTGGGTTGCAAGAGGCCTAGAAGGCCTAGTGGCTAGGAAAAGAGGCCAAAGAGGATGACACATGGGCTGAAGGAGGAAACATATGACTCAGAGAGGATGCCGCGAGGGAGAGAGAAGGACTAGGAGGCTGAGGAGGTAGGATGAAAGGAGGAGGGTTAGCGGGGGAGGCCGAGGTAAGAAAGGGCCTTTACAGGCCTACAACAAGCCTCTAGGGATGCCATATAGGGATTAGAGGGAGGGTCAAAGACTTTAGGGCTTGCATCCAGGCAAAAAATGACCTTAAATCCCCACGACAAGGGCCAGAGAGGAGGTCGAGGCCTTTAAGGGCTTGTGGCTAGCCTCTAAGAGGCTAAAAGCGCTGACGCGAGAGGAAAAGTGTCTGACGCATGGCCAAGGAGGGCTGACGCTAGGCCTAAGAGACCTAAAAACTCAAAACTCTTGCTCCAATTTTTTTTTTCTTCAAATCTTTAATTTTCTACAAAATTTCTTAAGTAGTTGTCCCTACAAAAAATTTGGAGACTAGATATTACTCTCAAGGTCCTAGATCTAGCTCCAATCTAGCTATTTGCCTTTGATATCACATGCACAAATGAATTTACAATATCCCAAGACTCCAATATATACAAAAATTTAAATTAATTTAAACCTGCCCTCCCCCACCCCCAAAAAAAAAACCCAACTGCAAAAAAGGGTTAGAAAATAAAATTATTTACAAAATTCTATTTTACAAATATATTTACAAAATATACATGTATACAATATTTTGAGAAATTTTGAATTTTTTTTTTTTGTAAATCTTTGATAATGGCTAAATGTATTTCAAAAGATAAATGCAAAAGGCACAACCTTAGCGAAGTTAGAACACCATACAAATATTTAAGATCCAAACATAGTCAACCTCTCTCCACAGTTTGTGAACTTGGATTCCAAGGGATGGGGAACCTACAAACACTATATATTTTATGAAAGATAAACCGTTAGAACACACAATGAATCAGATCACCTATGATAAGCCCACAACTTATTAATAAAATGTTTCTATCACCTACAATGAAATACCGATTAATAAAAATTATAAAGCACAATATAGGAATGCTCGTACCCAACACATACCACAAATCAGTAGATCAAAGACACCATGAAGTGCATCCCAAAGTATTTATTATGATTATTCAGAACATTCCTAGCGGGACATTAGCTTTACATCAGCTTTACAAAGTTACATTTGTCAAACATCAGATGAATTGAGACACACATGACTCTTAATTTATAGATAAATCCTCCAAGTGGGAAAATAACACTTAGTTGGCTTGATCCTTGTCAAAATAATATTGGTGGTGGATAAAAATTTGACGATCTAATCTCTGCTGTCGAAAATATTTATTTTTTGAGGAATTTTTGAATTTCTCATTAAACTCATATCTTATTAGCTCAAAAATAATTATTTTGAGCTAATTTCCTCAAAAAATTGACTTTGACTTAACCACCAAGGTCCAAGGGTCCAATTTTTCTTGAAATTTCTAATATTCCCTTGGCGGGGGACCTCCAAAAATTAATTTCTTTGGTACCCACGAATTTTTCCCCTTGGAGAATTTAATTTTGGCTCTAATTAATTAATTTGATGGCTTAGGATTAATTTTATCTTTGCGAGAAAAATTAATTAATTGACACTTAAGGGGATTAATTAATTTTTCCACCCTCTAATATTTTAGCCATGGTGTCTAAGTACGAGGGACCATGCACTAATTTTTTTTTTTACATAAGATTTACATTTTCAACCCTCAAAGGGAGAACACTTGTTTCTTATAAACCCTCAAATTACACACCAAATTCTACAACAAAATATGATCTAGCATACCAAGTGACTCGTAATAAAATAGTTTAGCCAATTACATTAAATTATTCCCAAATCACTTTTATAGAAGACTCGACTAAAACACTAGGACTCACTTAAGATTTTGATGATAAATTCCACCCTAGCTTTGGGGTGAGGCTAGAGGGAAAAACTGTGCCGACGATCCATGTTTAGAAACACAGATGAATCAGTGAGACGAAAAACCCCCTAGGATGAAATTATTTCCAAAATAATAGGCTTACCTAGGTTGTTACATACATACACAACCTTACTAGCATCATTTACCTCACAAATTTTGCAGAATGGGTTTACAATGGCTCAATCAACTGATGGTCGATGATCTTGATCCTTTAAAAAAATGTGGTGCAACTGCTTCCTTGGAACTTTGACAAAATGAGTGCAACATCTAGCTCCACATGGGGACATGTTGCTTCCATGAAGTAATGTGAGAATACCAGAATCCTGCATCCAAGAAAACAAAATTCCATCAAATAAATATCCATTCAAGATTGAAATCATCGTGCATATATATTAAATCCTGTTTAAGTAGAAAAATATATCCTAACAAACTAGAATGAAAGAAAATATAACTTAAACGGTTGAAATAAAATGATCTATCAACATTAAATGAAAAAGAGTAGGTTTCGAGATATTATACAAATGATGCCCATGGCATCAAATGTCATCGATGTTGCACAATCTCATACATCTGCTTCTCACATAGGTAGCTCAATAGGTTTCTTGTCAGACGTCCCTTGCTGAAGTTTTACCCTATTTGGTTGATGATGAATTTGATCATCATGTTGCATATCTCTGTGATATTGAAGTCTTCTTTTTCTGCTCGGAAGTTAAGATGGGATATGTGATGAAGAAAAGTGATACAATGTCTGAATGAACTCTGATTCAAAATAGGATGGATGGCCCTACGACAAAAATTCTTCACCATTTTCCAATCTCTTTGGAACTTTCACATTGTATATTCTTTCTACTTCTGTATAATCTGACCATGCCACCTGCCGCTATGGGGATAGTGGTGTAAGATAAATGCATCTGAATATAGCCACCCAAATCAGCTGCAAACTTCTGGATAGAAGCCTTCCCCACATATCTGTCACATCAATTACTGCTATATCCATGGTGATGATCATGTATGGGTAATCAACCAAGGAGAATTGTAGATATTTGGCCACACCAAATACTTCAACATTTCTAGAATCCATTGAGAAAATGTTATGGTAAGGTCTAGAAATTCTTAAGTTCAATTGTTCCATAACCTTTTTAGTCATAACATTTGTTGATGCACTGGAATCAATCATGAAATTATGAAGCAAATGATCATTAATATCAAAGGTCAGGAAAAAGGGTTGATGATACTCATTAGTCATGTATAATTTTAAATATTGTAACTTGATCTCTTCATTTTTAGGATGTGTGTCATTTTTTTCTTGTTGAGAAATTCCTAAAGCTTTGAAGAATTAAGCTCTTTGTGACGGGATCTTCAAAAGTTCCAAGACTGAGACTGTCATTTTAATACTATTAATCCATGCGGTCCAATCTACCTTTAATCTTGACTTATATCTTTCAGAGGAAACTTGTTTATTATGATTATAATCTTTACCTTTCCCATGATAGGTGTAACCCTTACTTCTAACAATTTCTATAATATGTTCCTGAGATGGATTTTCACCATATGCTTGAGTGATGGGGTCCTTCTCTTCACTAAAATTATTGATGGAGAAGGATGAATAAATCATGTATGCAAATCAAATTTCCTTAGAAGCATATTGTCTTGCATTATTTATCTATTGATTCTTGCCTTCTTCTAAGATTCTCCTAGCAAGTGCACATGTAATTTCTTCATGGAAACTTTCACAAGGTCTGCAGAAAGGGATAGGATCATCGACAATATTAGCAAATTAAAGTGGCGTAGGAGGCTTGTGATCACTTAGAGGATTCCTTCTTAGCCACATGTTTTTGTTTCCCCTGTTATTATTATTATTTCTAGGTTGCATATTTTCATGTGACTTATTTCCCTCTGAATTATCATATTCTGCATATCACTCATTTTCCTAGCATGCTCAATCTTCATTTCCATAATTATTCGATTTAATTATTTAATTGATTCATGTTCTTCTTCTTTAATTTCCTTCGCTTTAGATTTGGGGACCTCTTTCAAAACCTTGGATTTCTGACTTTCTTGAAGCTTTTGTTATCATTTTCTAATTCTTTACCTATACTCTGGGTAACGAATAAAGTAGATGTCTTGGCACGTATAATCTCATATTGAGTATCACCATTGAAATATTCAAGATACTCCTCTAATATTTTCTTGTTAAAAGGGTTGAAGTCTTGAGTCATATCCTTTAGAAGACCATTAAACCTTTGATTGAATTCTTCCACCGTTTCATTCACCCTTTTCTTAATAGTATAAAGCTCTTTGAACAAGTATTTTCCTTCTCTTTTATCCACAAATTTATATTTAAATGCATTAGTGAGGGCTCTTAAAGAGTCAAAGGCATTATATGCTTTATCATGAAACCAATCAAGTAAATCATCTTCTAAGGAGAAAAAAACAATTTCATTTTGACATCTTCATGACTGCAGGCAACAATGTGACAAAATATTTTCACAAATGTGTTGAACTTCTTTATGTGAGCTTTGAAATTGATGGCATTGCTCCCTTAGAAGGTCGGGAGCTTGATCATGTAGAATCATCTAGAATACTGTGAGGATATCCTTAGACATTAGTGAAGTTGCAAGGCCTGAAATAATCAACCATGGAATCTTGATTGATGGGACGAAAAATCAAGTGTAGATCAGGGAAGGCTTCCTGTTTGAGAAATATTAAATGCTCTCTAGAATATAATTTGTTTAACCAAGCTCTTAGAACCTTTTCAGGGTTGGAAGCGGGGTTAACCAAGCTACTGGGATTCCTTCTAGAGCAAGCTCTTGTGAATGGAAGAATAAGTGGAGTCACCACCCAAATAGGAAACAAAACTAAATCTCCAGGTCCTAAAGGTGAAGATATAAAAGTTGAGAGGATTAGTGAGAGGAAAAAGGATAAAGTGATGAAAATATGAAGAATGATGGAAGAAAGGAATTATAATGGTGCTATAAAATGTGGCATTGACGGATTAATGAATGGATGATAATATTATGGAGATTGTCATTGAAACACTGAGAAAGAGATAAACTCCTCCCCAAAAACGATGCCATAAAATGTTGTCGCTCATAATGTATAAGAACTGAAACAACGACTTAGGTCGGGGGCTGTCACTCTGATCCCAGACCTATCCATTCTAGCTATCTCCCAACCATAGGATATGGGGGGTAGTCCCTATGGAAATGAGAAGATGAAGGACAAGTTGGAAATCAACAAGTCCGAGAGACACGATTGAGTGGCCTAGCTACTTGGCTAATTTAAGCAATATTTAGAGATTAGATTAGATTAAATTTTGAGACCAATGCCTTATGAAGTCAACTTCTCGCTTATTTAAATTTAATCCCAAGTAATATTGAAAACCACTACTTAAATGCTCACTAACCTATATGATATGCAGATCCTAAGACCTAGGTATGATGCAAGAATATTGGTTACTTTTAGTTATATACCTAATCTAAGTATGACCTTCCTCTTAGCTATTTCGGGACTAGTTTTTAGAGTATCTTATGGGATGGAAGCCAACGGGAAGCAAGTAGAGGCCTGATTAACGATACCTTCCCCTGTGTTCCAACCACTTGATGCCTTTGATGCTGCAGAGACCGTGGCTTTGCCGACTGCAAGGTCACTCTGTTAACCACTAGAAAGGTGTTGAATCCATCAAGCTAAGTGAGAAAAGGTGGCCCTAGAAGTTTATCAACCAAGCTTATGCTTGGAGGTAAATTATTGGTGCAACTAAACTTAAGATGCTTATGTAAGGTGGATCAGTGATTTCTTGGTTTAAGATTGCTTATGCGATTCAAGAACTTTAATTACGTTTACTCTTTAATTGTGACAATGAGTACTTAGAAATGAAAATCAAAAGACATTCTTGTTACCAAGAATGTGTCAATTATCAAGTGCCAATATTTAACTATCTAAATATAAACTTATCTTCACAATATGCTTTACCAATGATGATCTTATGCCAATATTTGGAGATCCCACTTAGAATCGATAGTTTTCAAGATGCCAATGCTTAAGAGAAACAATACAATTATCAAGGTTTCTTAAGGCAAGATGGGAAAACAAAATTATGTGTTAGTAGTTATCCAATAATTTCCTTAACAATGCTCCTTAAATAATTAGATGCTTAACAGAATAATGCTAATTAGATTCCAAGACACTTAAGAAAGAGAGAGCTACTTCAATGCTAATGAAATTTCAATGCCTAAAGTGATGTAAACTATTCAACAGGATTAGAGCTTAGATGTGTGAGTGTTTACTTAGTGAAAAATTAATTAGGTTTCAAGAAACAAAAAAAATGTTAGCTTTCAAAATAACCAATGTTAAGACAAGCCTCTTCACAATAACACTTAAAATTACTAGTGAGATGAGCACTTATTAACCTTTAGGACAACAACAAGTAAATTACTTTAGATCCAAGAAGTGAAGAAACATGTAAGATCAATGAGACACTAAATGTCTTTCAAAGTGAAAATACGAGATTTCCAACCTTCTTATGATGAATTGTTCAGTGTTATATCAGATTTGAAAGCACTTATGACAACAGTAAGAAAAGTATGAAAACAATGAGCTATCAATGTGAGAGTGTGTGCCAAATTGTTCCCAACAATTTCCAAGTGCTAAAACAAGTTTACCAATACCAAATTTTGAGTTTTTAGGCCCTTTAAGATGATATTATCAAATCTAACCATACTTGTTATGCATAAATATCCAGTCAATAGATCATCAAGATTTATGCCAAGAAATAAGGCCAAAATCACCCAATGGCTAGGAAAATTTTACCATGAAATTATTACTGTATTTATGCGTTTATATGTGAATTTTAGGGCACTTAGACATGAATTTTATCATTTTTATGAATGTACTCAGATAACTGTAGAAAAAAATGAAATAAAATGAGGGTTTAGAGGTCAAACCCTAGGCCCAAGGTCTTGAAGATGGCTTGCCCAGGTTGCCAAAAAAGTTCCAATGGATGGGCCACCTGAAAACACAAGATTTTTGTCGATTTTCTCTTGCAAAACCCACCAATATTCGGTCTAGAAATTCAAGAGACCAACTAGGGATGAAAGAGAGGCAAAATATGGTCAAGAGAGGCTAATGCTAGGTCTGATAGGGATAGCATTGGGCTGGAAAATGCCTAGAAGGCCTAGTGGTTGGGAAAAGAGGCCAAATAGGCTGACTCAGGGGTTGAAGGAGGCAGTGGATGAATCATAGAGGTTGTTGAGAGGGAGAGCGAAGGAATAGGATGCCAAGGAGGAAGGTCGAAAGGAGGAGAAGGGTTAGCGGAGGGAGGCCGAGGCAAGAAAAGACCTTTACAGGCATATGGAAAGCCTCTAGGGCTACCGTGTAGGGCTTAGAGGGAAGGGTAAAGCCTTTAGGGCTTGTATCCATGCCAGAAATGGCCTTAAATCCCCATGACAAGGGCTAGAGAGGAGGTCGAGGCCCTTAAGGGCTTGCAGCCAGCCTCTAAGAGGATAAAAGAGCCGACACAAGAGGAAAAGGGGTTGAGGTAGGGCCAAGGAGGGCCGACGTTGGGCCTAGGAGCCCTAAAGGCTTGAAACCCTTAATCCAAAAATGATTTTTCTTTAGACCTTTAATTTTCTGCAAAATTTCTTCAGTAGCTGGCCCTGCAAAAAAATTGGAGACTAGATCTTACCCTCAAGGGCCTAGATCTAGCTCTAATGTAGTTATTTGCCTTTGATCTCACTTGCACAAATTGATTTACAATAACAAAAGACCCCAATATATACAAAAATTAAAAGTAATTTAAAACGCCCCAAACAAAAAACCAGATGCAAACAAGGGCTAGAAAATAGAATTATTTACAAAATTCTATTTTACAAATATATTTACAAAATATACATGCGTACAATATTTAGAGAAATGTTGAAAATAGTATTTTTGTAATTCTTTGATAATGACTAAATGTATTTCAAAAGATAAATGAAAAAGACACAACCTTAGTGAAGTTATAAAACCATAAACATATTTAGGATCCAAACATAGTCAACCTCTATCCACAGTTTGTGAACTTGGAGTCCAAGGGTTGGGGAACCTGCAAACACTATATATTTTCTGAAAGATAAACCGTTAGAACACACAGTGAATTAGATCAGCTAAGATAAGCCCACAACTTACCAATAAAATGTTCCTATCACCTACAATGAAATAACGATTAATAAAAATTATAAATACAATATAGGAATGTCTATACACAACACATACCATAAATCAGTAGATCAGAGACACCATGAACTATACCCCAAAGTCTTTATTATTATTGTTCAGAACGTTCCCATTAGGATGGTAGCTTTACATTAGCTTTGCAGAGTTACATTAGCCAAACATCAGATGGCTTGAGACACAAATGCCTCTTAATTTATAGATAAATCCTCTAAATGGAAAAATGACGGCTACTTCGCTTGATCTTTGTCAAAATAATCTCGACTATTGATAAATATTTAAAGATATTTTAATCTCTGTTGTCGAAAATATTATTTTTTGAGGAATTTTCGAATTTCTCATTAAACCCATTTTTTATTAGCTAAAAAATAATTAATTTGAGCTAATTTCCTCAAAAAATTGACTTTGAATTAACTACCAAGGCCTCATTGTCCATTTATTTTTAAATTTCCAATATTCCCTTGGTGGCGGATCTCCAAAAATTATTTTTTTGATACCCATGAATTTTTTCACTTGGAGAATATAATTTCTCTAAGACTTTAATTTGGACTCTAATTAATTAATTTTGTGGCTTCGAATTAATTTTATTTTTGCGAGAAGAATTAATTAATTGACACTTGAGGAGATTAAATATTTTTCCACCCTCTAATATTTTAGCCATGGTGACTAAGTATGAGGGACCATGCACTAAAATATTTTTTTACATAAGATTTACAATTTCAACCCTCAAAGGGGGAACACCTGTTCATTATAGACCTTCAAATTACACACTCAGTTATGTGACCCAATATGATCTAGTAGCCCAAGTCACTTGTAATAAAATAATTTAGTCAATTCACTTAACTTATTCATAAATCACTTTTACAGAAGACTCAACTAAAACACTAGGACTCACCTAATATTTTGACGATAAATTCCACCCTAGCTTGGGGGTGAGGCTAGAGGGAAAAACTATGTTGACTATTTGTGTTTAGAAACACAAATGAACGAGTGAAAAAAACATCCTAGGATGAAATTCATGCCAAAATAATAGGCTTACCTAGGTTGTTACATACATACATGGTGTTACTAGCATCATTTACATTAAATTTTTTGCAAAATAGGTTTAGAATGACTCTATAAATTGATGATCGATGATCTTAATCCTTTAAAAAAACGTGGTACACCTGCTTCCTTGAAACTTTGACAAAATGAGTACAACAAGACTCAACCATTTTATATTGAAACTTGTGACCTCTCCATTAATGATATCCCTTTAACTGATGGTCCCCATCAATTAAGCAAACTCTAAAGATTATGATATGTGAAATTGACATAACAATAATAAACGAAAATGGAAAAAAAGTTACAACTTGTAAATCTAAATAATTTAAAAAAAATTGATGATAACAATAACGAAAAAGAATAAATAATACATTTTGAATGTAAAAATAAAACGCTAAAATGGAAACCCAAGAAAATGAAATTCTTAAATTTCTTTTAAGTTTTTTTAGTCTTTCTTATATTTTAGTTTATATAGCTAATAAACAAATTACAAAATAATTATTACAAGTGTATAGAATAAAACTAAAGTATTTGTTAGGCATGTCACATATATTTTATAAATTTATGTAATTTAATATATATATATATATATATATATATATATATATATATATATATATATAACTAGGTTACAAATATTGCGTTAACTAATATGGTTCAAACCATGCTCAGGTGAATCAACTTAAAAATTAAAAAAAAAATTAATCCAAACTTTTTAATATTTAAAACAACCCCTTTCCTCTAGCGTTTAATTTTTTAATACTTATAACAACCTCTTTCCTTTAGCATTTTTACGAATAAAGAGAGTAATTCTTTTATTCCTAATTGACCATTTTTTCCAATATAACGTTAATATGTTAAATTTTAAAAATTCATAAAAATTTCCAACAATAATATTACCAAATTGAAAAATAAGGGGGTTTTGAGATAAACTGTAATCATGTGTTATATTGGACATGATAAAGATGTAGTCCTACCAACTTTAAAAAAATGATAAATCAAATAAAATATTATTTGATCAAATACTCTTAAAAACACACTTATTAATATAATAAATAATCCTAAAATACTTTATATATCTATTTTATTAAAAATAAAAAAATATTCTTAAAATATTGGAAAAAAATTCTTAAATAAAAATAATGAAAAAAAATCATAGAAAGTAAAATCCAGACATAAATTTATTAACCCTATCAACATACACATATACCAAATGAAAAGAATGTTCACTTAATCAAAAAAAACAAATAAGTGAGCTTCTAGCAGATGTTATAGGTCTTAAAGACTAACATTTTTCCACGAAATAATGGGAAAAAAATAAGTGAAATCCTAGCAGATGTTAAAGGTCTTAAAAACTGATATACTCCCACGAACCACGAAAATAATGGAAATAATAAACGCATTAAAATTTTAGCACATTAATGATATCCAATTATTTAGTTATCCATTATATTTCATTATATCCAATTATTTAGAACCTCTTTCTAAGTCACATTTAAAATATGATGAAATTTGGGGGTTTTAGGGGTCAGGCTTTGGGTTATATGGTTCAAGGGTTTAATGAGTGTTTTTGTGGGTGTTGTGGTTGATAACATGGGTACTGAAATTGTTGTCGTAGCTGTTGTAACTTTATTCTAGACTTGTAATTTTTTCCTGTGTGAAAAAAAAAAGATTTTAGGCTTATATGGTCTTTAGAGTTTATTGAGTGATTTTGATTAAAATTTCTTGTTCCGGGGTTTTCTGGTTTTTGTATAGGATACTGGCTGTTTTTGTGGGTTTTATAACTATTATTGCATTCAATATTTGTATTTCTTCCTGTTGACAAAAACTGCGATTCACGGTTAAGTGTCTAGGGTCATAGAGTTTATAGAATGGTTCTTTTAGAATTCATAGTTTTGGATTTGTGGTTTTTGTATTCAGCTTTATAAGGGTGGAGAAAGACGATGGTTGTTTGAGCCATGGAAGGTGTGGACTTGAAGAAGGAACAATTACAGAAGGCGTTTGTGGATCTAGATGAGCATAGGGAAGCCTGAACAAAACATATGGTTCAATGGAAGGAATTAGAACACATAATATTATTTGCATGAAAGGTGGGGAGAATGATCTGTTATGCAGAAAATTATTGCGGATTTTGATCCTGTCCATTGGATTAAGCTCTGTAAATTGGCATAAAGATACGAAAAGGTATGATAAGTGGGAAATTCAATTTTGTGTAAATGTTTTTGACAAACATCTTTGATTCCAGGGATTGAGGTAAATATTATATATAGTAGAGCTTTCAAACGCCTCTACTTCCTCTATATTTGATGGATATTTACAAGGTAAAAAAATATTTGGAGTGTTTTAATAATGCATGTAGTTCCTCTATATTTGATGGATAATTACAATGTAGAAAGAGATTTGGAATGGGTTAATAATTTGGGTTACTGTTTGGATGCTAATGTACATTTGCATTTTTGCAAAACCTGTTAAGAATTATTAATTGGCTATTTTGTGCTGCCCCTAGTGTAATAGACTATTTGAGATCAATTAATTGTTTCTCTCAGGTTGAAAAAGGCTCAAATCATGGGGGTTAATCCCGTGCTTTCTCGGTGTTGGCAAGGTATCAAGTTTTATGTACATACTGGAGTCTTTGATCTTGATATACATAACAAGATCTTTTGATTTGGAGCTGGTGATGCTCAAGGTTTGAACATAATTCCATATTTATTAGGAATCAAAGAATTCAGTGTGGCTTGGAAGGTACATGCCATATTTATCAATTTGGGTATTTGGGTTATTGGCTATTCATGTGATGGGTTGTCCACATGGGAATGGATTTTTTATTGACATAATAGTTGATTAGTTATAAGATGAATATAAATGCTTGTTTGGCTTTCTCTCCTCTGTAAGATGCTGTGTTGTGGTACACAGATGATGTGTTGTGTCAGTGTACCAGTGCGAATAATAAATTATAGTGAATAAATAAAAGGATCATAAACAGTCAAATATCTCATGTTTGGAATATTAGAATAGTTTCTACTACTTTAAAATCTCTCCTCTCCCCATCCACTCTAATAAAATGAAAAATTAATTGTGTGTAAATATGTCTCTTTATGATCGATTGGATTGATATTTGTAAAAATCATGTGGTTTTCTTATATCTTTTTTGTTTTTATCTGTCATTTTTATTAATGAAGGAATATCTTTAGATGTGCCCAATGGTATTAAATGGTTCATAATTTTTTCCCTTGTAGTAATCCATCACCCAGGGATCGATTAGTACCGAGAAATTGTATGAATTTCTAGAGGCCGAGTTAGGTATTTCCTTTGCCATTCACTCAGCTTGAAGAGCAGATCATCAAGGGTTATTCTAGAACTTTGAATACTGAAAGGAGAGGCCGATTTCATGATAGGCTATTTCCACCTTGACGCTGAGTAGAAGGGTCGAGTTCATCTTCTATATAGGGCTGAATTATTTTCAAGGAGACAGATATATTCTCCAGCAGAAAGATCCAAGTCTGAAACTTATTGTTCCAGGAGGGGAAAGAACATATCCTTGGTTTAACATCCAGTTTTAAACAAAGGCCAGAGTTCCCATTCTCATAGGCAGAGCTTATTCTTATGAGCAGACATTATCTCTGTAAATGCCAAATTCATTTTACCAGTGGTTTGATTTCCTACTTGCATTTCAGTGACTCTAGAAGCAATCCGTGTTGAAGAAGGCCGATATTAATACGAGCACAAGGAGTCTTGCACAAATTTAAATTGACATTAAAAAAAACAACAAAATGAAGGAAATGGGTAGGTTGAGGAATGCATTCTTGAGAGAAAAATATGAAGAGGAAGTTTTCATTGGCATCACTTGGTTAACCACCCATCCTCCGAACTTCCAAAACCCTTGTGATGGCAACACAGTCATATTATAGAGCACAATGCACTAAGCACAAGATTTGAGATTTTGGACATAATTCTCAGCAAGAGTGTGGGTGTAGTGATCCATCAAACCTAGGATGTTCACCGCCATATTTTTGTGCTGAGTGGCAGAGTATCAAGGATGCTGCTGAGAACGCAAGAAATATGGCAGGTGCAGAGGGAGATGAGGTGGGCACAACAACATGCACTGAATTTCTAGAAGCCCTTGGATTGAGTCGTTGCTTATTACTTATGGGGTATGTACATGGTTGCGCATGGTTGGACAGTTCATTTGTATTTATTACTCAAAAAGCTGCTCAAAAGACTGCGGTAACTCTTGGCAAGTTGTTGGTTCTAGATTTAGTTGTTCAAAATGAAGATCGGTTGCCTTGTCATTAGCTTGGATGGCGTGGGAATCCAGAAAATATTTTATTCATAGAAAAACTTCAATTTATAAATGTGGATGTATCATTACATGAGAAATTTGAATTTCTGCCTCGAAGAAACAAAGGAATTGTAGTTTCTCATAGAGAAAGGAGATTTAACTTAGTGGACAACAGGTCTAGTTTTGATAAAGTAGGTCTTGTTTCACACAATTATGACACTTCTGATTGGTGTGGTTCTGCTGGGGATATTCATGCAAAAGTAGAGTGTGGGGCATTGAAAAATGATATCAGTGACTTTTATGTTGTGGCAATAATCTCCGATTTGAATTTGTAGCACTAATAATGGGTATCTTGGTTTATGATGTCTCAAACTTGAGCGATGTTAATCATCACGAGCTTCAGTTTGTGGCAACCAATATCAATTCAATTTCTAGAGATTTGAGAGGGATTGAAAACCATTTCTGTATCTTTCTACTCAAATAGGTCAATGAGCCTCACTAATACGAGCTCAAGTAATGTTTGCTCAACAAACTATCAAGGCCATTTTTCTCTTTTTGATAGCATAACATAATTCACGCCTCTTCCTTTCAGCGTTCCCTTGCACCTCCCAATGCAATTGCTAGTTATAGTCTTCGTACGGTGGAAGGGTTGGCACATTAAATTCACAAGGGCGGGGAGAAGGCATGACTGTTTGGAGGCTTGTCTAGATACAAACTAGTTTTTTTTGGAGCAAGGTAGCAAGCTTATACATGGGGATGGATATGGAAGGGAGTTGGCCTGATAGGAGATCGAGCTCCATTTATGACCTCACCTCTCTGCGTTTTCCTGGGATGCTGGTTTTCTAGGAGAAGTTTAACACTTGGCGTTTGCGAGATTTTTTTTCCAACTTAGGTTCGCCATTGTTAATCGTTTTACTGAGTTTTCCTTGTTATAGATTAGCTCTGTACCTGAAGAAAGGTGGAGAACATTTTATGTCACTGTAGGGCGGCGACAGTCCATACTTTTATTCACGGTATGCCTTGCTACGACACCCTCTCAACATTGTCTACCAAAATGTTATAGTTTTTTTTGTAGAAAGGTATTTTAATTCTGGTTATTGCTCCGTCTCTACAATCTTTCAATAACTCTACCTTCTATCATTGGTTATTGTTAGAAGTGAACACTGGTCTGCATGAGGTCAAGCTTCATTGCTATCCTTTGAGTTTAGTTTCGTTTATCTTGCAATTGCATTGTTTAGGCTATTTGAAGCCTGATCACAAGTCATTGTCACATTGTGTTATCATAAAGTGGGTTTTGGTTAAGGGTCCAAGGTCACAAGAACAGTGCCAATGTTCTTTGTGTGTTTTCTCCATAACAATTCCTTTGGGCCTTTGTTTGAGCTTCTTGTTGTCTTACTCTCTGTTGATCTCAAATCCCTCGAGCCATTTGGTATTTCGTTCAATTGTCCGGTGTTGGTGGCGGTTGTTTGGTATAGCGGGTCCTTATCAATTTGGTTTTGATTCTATACTCTTTCAACCTTCTCCGAAGACTCTTGTTGTGAAGTCTCGGGTCTCTATTTCTAGAGGGTATCAAGTTATACTGGGTCAACACTTTTCCCTCTGTATGTACACCGACAATATCTAATTTGGATCCTTTGTTTATAAGCACAACTTTTGGGATAAGTCATGTCTAGTCCTTTCATATCTTATTGGGTTAACTCTTCCAATCTTCAGTCCAATTCACTTTGTTTGGTCCCAATTTGCTAGGGTTCTATCTTTTGGAAGGTCTTCGTTTGTCATGGCACCCCATCAATATTTACTCAACCGAAGAAGAGGAGCACATGGGAAGTCTTCCTCTAGGCACCGCTGAGTTTTTGGTTGGGTGTCTGTTGCTAATTTTTTTGATATAGTTCCCTTTGAATTCAAGAAGGAAATAAGGACTCTGGAAGTTGAACAGTTCAGAGACCGCATATATTTTTTCTGATTCTGAGGTTAGCAATGACAACACCAAATGGGTGCTAGACCCTGGAAATCTCTGGAAGAGGAGGTTATACTTCATGAATTCCATATTCACACATAGGCATAAGGAGATTCTCCTAAACATGGTCATCCAGGTCAACCAAGTTGACAACTATAATCTTATCATGGGTTAGGACTTGAAACACATTTACAGGGATCTTGATTATGAAATGGTGTTATACGAAATATATGACTACGGACATAATTATCTTCCTTAGATTGGGTGGCCTAGCCTAGAACAATAGAAAGAAAAAGAAGCTAATGTTTGCCTTGAAGTAATTAGATAATGGAATGAAGCCTACCTGTGATATGTCGTATGCTTTGCTCCTCTCTTGGCTTGAATGCTCCAATCCTAGCTCCAGTCATTATAATTAGAACCCGCACAATAAAAAAACACAAGCCAACATTCTACAACATCTATGTAGCATAATCTAAATACTTCATTCAATGGATCAACATGGCATCGAAGTACATGAAATCATAAAATCATATATAGGAAAACAAAAAACTCTTTGCATTAATATAAATAGAGTGAGTTACAACCAAATATAGGAGTTGATCTTGCAGAAGAGCCCCTCTAAGTTGACTTATTCCTTCTTTGCCACAAAGTGCACCTCTTATCACCCTAATGCATGGAATAATGGCTCTTTACAACAACAACACGAGGGTATAAGCTATCTCCAAAATCCAACCCCTAGCTTGTGGATGACCACAAATATATAAAAGAGGATGGTAAGTTGGGAGTTCTTATCCATTGACCAATATAGGCTTTAAAATCCACTCATGATGGGAGGATGGGATCAAAGGATAAGGGATGGAAACTCCAAGGAAAGATATGATAGGATTCAAGAGTTTTATCTAAGGTAAATAGTTGTAACAAATCCTTGAAGCTTCTAGAAGAATAGGCTTTGGGATTCTCTCTCTTTTTCCCAAATTTCTAGAATCAATGCACCCCAACATGGAGCAACCTGCTAGTGAACATAGGTCCACAAGCATACAGAGTGCGTTGGTACTTAAATAGGTTGATTCAAGGCTATTTCAGGAAGAAAATTTGGGATTAAGGAGAGTCATGCTTAGGGATTTGAACAATGATGATGTCAAGGGGTGAAAGGATTTTGATTGATCCAGTTTACAGGCCGACTGACTAGATGTGACGAAATGGCCTATAAAACATGGACGAGATCATGGTCAGATTGAAAAAAATAGAGTGCTACATAATCTTTGACTCTAATACAGATTCTAATGCTCCCTCGAATGGTGAAGTGGTTTTAAATGCTCAACCAATCAATATGGCTAGTGTAGAATCCTCTCTGGATCAACTGATGATGATCCTGGATGACTAAGTTTTTCTCAGGTTTTGTTTCTACTTCATGGGTTCATATTCTATGGCTATTACTGTGTTCTGGATATCTTTTTTTAGTCTTGGTGTTGGCGGGTCGCATAGTTAAAGTTTGTCACAATATTTTGTCATCTTTTTTTCATAACAATGGTTGCTCAATGGTGGAATATCTTATTTTGTTTTGATTACGTCAATCACTTACCACATCACTAGTTATCTCTCTAATAATAGATTTTGTACCATACTTATTTTGATGCCAATCTTCTAACCCTAACAATATTTGGCTGGCACAATTATTTTATGTAATTTTGTTTTTTAGATATCAATGAAAATCATGATCGAATTAAAAAAAAAAAACCACCTTATCCAATGAATTTAAAAATAAAAACATAAAAATATAGAAAAAAACAGAAATTGTGCCTCGTAAAATATACGTTATGCTTAAGGGAGTACTTTTGTAATTCCAAATAGCACAATATTTGATTTTGTTTGAATGTTAAAAAAATCAAAATCTAGATAATATATATAATGGATTATGAAATGTTAATTTAGTATTATTGTACTGTAATAATGGGAATAGTGTAAAAGTTTATATATATATTTTTGAAATTGATTGAAATTGCACTGTTCAAGTTTTGGTGGTTAGAGGTTTTTTTTAAATGATACAAGAAGACTCATTAATAAGATTTTTGTTGTTGATGTTTCAGAACTACTATCCTGTTTTATTGTTGTTGAAAGTTATAAATAGTAAAAGAAAATAAATAGTAAAAAATTAAGTCTAAATTTTAAAGTTGACTATGGGAATTTGTAATTATATATATTAAAGAATAGATATTTTTAACATAAACAATTATTTTGTGTAATTAATAGAGTATATATAATAGAATTATAAAAATAACATATTATGATATATTTATTTTAAATGAGTGGTTAATTATTTAATTAAATTAATTAATAAATGTTACATTATTAATTAATTAATAAATCTAACACCATTAAATCAATTTAAATGTTACATAATTAATTAATCAAATTAATTAATTAATGTTACACTATTAATTAATTAATTAAATTGATAAATCATGTTTATTAAATTAAATAAATTAATTAATAGTGTGTTTTTTATTATACAGTAATAAAGAAACAAAAGTGAAAGAAAATAAAGAAAAATAGAAGGGTATGGAGAGTGGGGAATGAATAAGGATGGAACCAAACATGGGAAAGGAAAATAAAATAGAGGAGAGAGACATGTAGGATATTAAATTTCCATAATCTTGGGTCTAGGTCAGAGCCTTAAAATCATTGACACTACCAAATCAAGAATCTCAACTAGAACTACTTTGCACAACGTAAAATATAAAACAATAAATCACACATGCATGAACATACACAAATTTTAACAAAATTGTACAATAATGTAAAACCCAATCTTCGTTATATTAAACCAAATTGAATAATACAACAATCTGTGGAATGCAAGATACAATGAAAAACTTCGTTGTAGCTTCTATGCCATATCTCATCTTGTCAGTCCTTTGCTTCTGTACTACTCACTAGCTGCCCCTTAGTCCTTCAAAGGACAACACATCAGGACTCCATGAGGCCTGTAACCTAACACCACTGCAAGTCATTTATGCTTGGTGTACATGGGCTGATCCAATCTTCTCTCTAGGCTAGTCACTTCCTGAGCTCCAATTTTCTAGGCTAACAATCAGTTTTTTCCATCAAAGTGCTGCACTTTCGGCACCAATCTTCACTCAACATTCGACTCCTCTTCATCACTTCAATATAACTTGTTTAGGGCTACTTTGGGCTATCAGCATGCTACGTTCCACCAGACCAATGATTCCCAATCGTTCAATACATGTTCTGTTCATAGGATGGACTTTTGACCTCCACAAAAAGCTATCCAAATGGCACCCACGGGCTGCAAAGTAAATTGATCCAAATTTGGTCAAAAAGTTGACCCAACACACCCTATACTGTTGCTGCAACACTGATGTTATTTTCTCCCTTTCTTAGGGCAAGTGCACGTTGCTACAACCCTTAAAAATCCAACTTAACAACCTCCTTCTAGCCACGACCTAGGCAAGGCAAGGTGTCCTCCATGTGCACTGCTTTTCTAGGCATGTGGTAACCCTAAAATCCTCCATGTTGGCCTGTTTTGAGTGGCTAGGCCTGGGGCCTACCACAATCCACTGCGACACCCTAACATCCCACCTAAACAACCATTTCTTACCACCGTTCAGCCCTCAAAAAATGCGCAAAACAACCCCTCAAAGTTTCGGCCTTCTAACAAGGAACCTCGACCTCCTCTCTTAAATTCAGATCACTGAAAAAACCCTAAAAACAATCCCTTTTCTCTTGTTGTTCTTTCCTCCTAGTTGTGGCCAAGTATGTGCCTCCTTCTCTCCTATACCAAACTCCTTTTCTCTTGTGTGTGATGCACAAATGGATGAGGTTAATGTCCTCATGTCACCTTGTATATATACCATACATAAGGGATTTCAAAACTTCAATGTTAGGGCTTGAACAACTGTCACAAGCCTAAATAACACTAAGCTCACCTTGACAATTCTTGTGCAAACCCACATTTCGCTAAGGAAAACTCAGAATTCGATGATTCTCGAAGCGTTCGATTATACTTTTCGCCCTCTATCATCTCATGCCATCACATGTCTAAAGTGATCCATGGAAATGCCCCAAAAAATGATGGATGAAAAAAACCAAGCTTGGTTTCCAAGCCCACAAGTGACTCTTATGGCACTTTTCCCTCCAATCCCTGAACCCTAGGGCTTGTAGTACCTCCCAAGCTACTAAAAAAATTAGCATAGGGGAGTAGAGAGGGGGGATGGGTGAGGAGGGAAGGACAAACAAGTTAATAAGAGTTGAGTAAAAGAGGGAGGAAAGGACTAGAATTTGGAAAAAGGGGGGGTTCTCTATTAGATTATCAATTATGGTTCCTATAGAGCGAGGGAAACCAAATACTATTGATATCTAGGTCATTTTATCTATTAATGTTGTTAGGGTGTTTTTTATTTCAAGGGATTCTCTAATTGTACATTTGTAATAGTGGTCTTCTTTGGTGATGATCTTAGTTTTTCCAAACATATAGGATGTTTAGTTGTCTTGGCATGCTCTGCTAATGCAAAAGAAATGTATCCTTTCATGATTAATATCGGCACCATGTTCCTTGATGCTAACTTTTAGTCATCGTCATGTTTCACCAATATAGCTTTTGCCACATGAGAAGTTGACTTTATAAATGCCTTTAAATTGGAAATTATCTATATTGTCCTTGATGAATATAATTTATAATAGTGTTGAGATGTTTGAAAGAAGTTATGGTTTATTTCTGCTTCAAAATATTTGCAATATTATCAGTGGTTCCTTTAAGGTAAGGGAGGGATGTTTTCTTTCCAGAGTCATGGGTTTCAATGTTATTGTTATTTAGATTATTAGTGGCTTTATTAAGGGCACTTAATATATCTTTTTTGTTGTACCCAATATTCTTGAAGAATTCAATCAAATGGTTTCTTTCGTCATCCTTATGATCCTCACTAAAGATTGTCAAGGCTCTAGTGGCTAGGTTTTTTATGACACCAATACTTTGTGCAAGGAAGTGAAGGGAGTAAGCATGAAGGTAATTTTTGGTATGAGTCTTCTTTCGGTAGACCTTATGGTCTAAATTCCCATCAGGTTTCCTTATTATAAGAATGCCAAGGAAGGGTATGCAATCATTTTCTTCTGTTTCCATGGTACATTGAATGTCAGTAAAGATGATATTACGGTGTTGTAAGAATTTAGAGAGTTCTTCTTTTCCATGCTGCCATATGACATTGGTGTCATCAACAAACCTTTTCCAAATCTTAGTTTTTAAGTGTTAGGTGTTAAGTGCCAAACTTTCAAATTCCTCCATATAGAGGTTAACCACTACTAGTGAAAGGAGGGAATCCATTTCTATGCCACTAGTCTGTTAATAATATTCACCTCTGAAGCTGAAGAAAGTGGATCTGAGACATACTGAACAACAAGTTTTGTTGTTTCTTGGTCAACCACTTTATTAATAACTTGGATAGCTTCATTTAGAGGGATTTTTGTGAAGAGGGATACCACGTCAAAACTGATTATGATGTCTTTAGAAACAACCTTTGTATCTTTAATTAATTTAACAAAATCAAAGGAATCCTTAATATATGAGTCAATATGGCCAACCAAGAGGTTTAGGCCTTTGGCCACAAATTTAACCAGTTAATGGGTGAAATCTCCAAGGTTAAAGATCTTGTTTATAATAATAATAATAAAGTAGTTATAATTTAATTATTTTTATGATTTTTTTAATTTTAGCAACATGAAATGTATGAAGTGTTTCGAAATTTCTCATAAATTAATGCTTATGGACATTAGTGACCATTTAAATTATATAACTATACTAAATATGCAATGTTGACGAGATGAACCATTGTCAAACTTAACATTAATATTAATATTACAAAAATGATTATATAAACCATAATAAATTGAAAATTTATCTAAAGTCAATCTTAAAATAAAAATAAATAATTAGCTAAGAAAAAAAATATTCAAAACACCTAAAGCTTAAGAGGAGTAGCCAAAACAAAATAATCGTAAAATATTATTTCCCCAAGCATGTGATCTCATTTGCATGATGATTTCCAATTATAAGAGGAATCCCTGTAGAGGGCTTTTTGAAGTTGAAGGAGCGGAGGATAAGGTAGTAACACCCTTCATGGACTCGATAATCTGACGCACATGTTAATCAAACAAACTACATCATCTCAATCTATGAATTGAGATTTATTCGATCCAAAAGCGTGAGAGTAGATCCGTTCGATGGGAGATGTATAAAATAGGCTAGTATTATTTCTCAATTCATCGACTCATAAATGCGTCGAGGCAGGAAATGCCCACCATGAGATTAAAGCGGCACATCATCAGACGGTGGCCATTTCCTGTCTCAGCG
Organism: Pinus albicaulis; assembly: GCA_034641835.2. NCBI lineage: Eukaryota > Viridiplantae > Streptophyta > Pinopsida > Pinales > Pinaceae > Pinus > Pinus albicaulis. Next base: position 150,501,882 of record CM076575.1, read on the forward strand.
CATTTATGAACCGATGGACTGAGAAATAAAGCTCGCCAATAAAATACTCAAATAATCATCTCCTAATAATCATCATCTATGTGGCATTATGGAGGATGAATGAATATGATTATTTTATGGTGGATGAAGTTTTGGGAATCTATATCTGATATGATTACCTATGAGATCCAGTTTTGGAAAACTAATTAATGATATTATATATGGATGGTTTTGGGCCATTATTAAAATTCAATTAATGAAATATTGATGGTTTTGGGGTATTATTGATTTGGTTAAAACAAAATAAAAATAATTACATTAAAATAAAAAATATTTTTAAATTAAAATTTTAGATTATTATTATTTTTGTTAGGTAGTTAAGGTAAACTTAATTTGGTGAAGTTAGTTGTGGTTTTTGAGCAACTCATGGTATTGAATCATAATATTAATGTGGAATATAGCCTATATAAAGGGGGAAATTACATCAAGAAGAATTAAATTAAATTTCTTGAGATGCACTTTTAACGTGAAAATAGATTTAATCTCTCTAGACCTTCCATAGATTGAAAATTACTATCGCACTTTTTGTGCATACATCATTAAGAAGACTTAATTAGTGTATATTTACACCGTAAGGTGTTCTTATTTGAAAAGAACTCCCCATGTTTGAGCCATTGGATCAAATGTTAGATGATTAAAATGTTTTAGACCATTAGATTGTCAAATTACACAAAAATAAAAATAAAAGTAAATTAAATAAAAAGATTGACATAATGTAATGAACATTTTAACTAGGTCAAGATACAATAAAAAATAAAATAATACTAAACTATAAAAAAAACCCATGGTATTGACCAATGGTATTCATGTTGAATGTAGTTTATCTAAAGGGGGGAATTAAGATGGCCTAACTTTGGAACTATCAAGAACCAAGAGGGATCAAATGTCTTGATATGAAAACTTCATTAATCCCTCCGATCAATAATATAGATTTAAACTAATTATTTAATAAAATTATTTTTAAATGTTTATAACCATTATTCTTTTAAAAATTTACTTAATAAAATGTATCTAAATTTTCATACATCCAAACATACATATTTTTTCTTGTTCTATATTATTTTTGTTACAATTATTTTATTATTAAAAAAATACATGGTTTTTTTGTTATATATTATTTATGTTACAACTATTTTATTATTCATGAGTAGTATTTCTTAATATATAAAAAATTAAATTAATAATGAAATTTTTAAAAATATGTGATCTTTTTTAAATTTCCAAACTATTTCACACAACATGATTTTTCTTGAGCAAGACGCAACAAAATCACGAATTGACTCCCTAAGGACATTGACCGATATAATCGTCCACAAGAAGAAACTATAGCCATCTCTTACTTGTTCTTTTATTTTCCCGGCGATTTTATTTATCTTCGAACCTTTTTATATTCAAAGTTTAACCTTTCGAACGTGTGTTAATGCCGATCCTTGTTGACCGTATAACAACCCCGTGGCTCTGGCCCACATATATGATTATATATATATATATATATATATATATATATATATATATATATATATATATATATATGATCCAATCAATGTCTTATCGTGTTTGGCTATCCTTCGTGACACTTTAGCTAAAGACCACTGTCCGATGGCCCTTCTCCAAATCAACGACTCTTGGCAATTTCGCTCGGCTTCCAACGTCGGGCTTTAACGTGCGATGGCGGCGCGCCTCTGACTTGTGGTTTTGGACCGGGCCTGAGCCACGTGTCGAACCCTGAATGGAATCGCTTGTGTTTGGAGAATACTGCCTGCTCCGCAAAAGCGGTGCGATATGGGCAACCCGCCTTTGTAAATCCACTCATGGTTTTTGAACATTGACCAACCCATGGTTGAGTCGGGTTCCGCTATTCCTTTCGGTTCTTTAACTCGCGTTTAATCCTCGGGTCAGGTTCCGAAAGTAACAACTCGGTCTCGGGAGTTTTACCATTTACACTGTGTTCGCGACTGTAGATCCTCTACACAGGCCGCACCTGCGCGGGTTTAATGCACAGGGTTGTTCGGGTAAAATTTAAGAAAACAATAGACAGAGATATGTGGAATTTATACAGTAGTTCGATTATACATGCACAGAGCTCAATCACCTCGCAATTAAACAATTTCTTCACAATTAAGGACTCAAACGACTCTATGGCAATGCGCACTGAAATTATTCAACTGGAAGCAATTGTGAACACACATATTTGATTGCAGAAATCTCTCTCCTCTTCTTCTCTGCTCTCTCCATATACATCCTAGGGATTACATGTATATACATGAACATTTGTTTGTCCGATTCCTCTGTGAGGACCGTTTTAGAAAATCAACAGCCTAATTAAAATAATTCAACTAACTGAAATATGACAGATAGACTAACTGAACTATTCGAATTCTATGACTCTAACTGATCTAAATACAAACTTGAGGTATTGACACCTTAGCTTTACACCTAGATGATTTCGACTCCCCCTTAGCCACAACATGTATAAACCTCCTACATTATCAATTTTCTAATGCCTCGCATTGGGAGTTGTTCGCAATCTTCATGATCCCCGTCCATGAGCTCTTCCACTGATCTGCCTATCTTCTGCAACATTCCTTCAGTCATCCAAGTGGCATCTTCCTCTGGCTTGTCCTTCCATTTGATTAAGTACTGAAAGTACTCTTGTCCTCTGGTCCTTTTGAACACTCTTTTTTCCAATATCTTCTCTAGTTGCAATGGTTGTGCTGGAGGTAGCTGCTCTTTCCACTCAATCCATCCCTTTTCTGCTGATATTTCTTCGGCACCATCATCTTCATACTTGTACAAATCTGCAACATTAAAAATGGGAGATATTCCAACATCAAGAGGTAATTCAATCTCATAAGCATTTGCAGAAAACTTTCAAAGTATCTTGCATGGCCCAATCTTTTTGAACTTCAATTTGTTATACTGCTTCTTTGGGAATCTATCCTTTCTCAAGTGTGCCAAAACCAAATCTCCCACTTCAAAATGAACTTCTTTTCTTCTGAAGTCTGCTCTGCTTTTGTATTTGATGTTGCTGCCTTGTAGTTGCTGTTTCACTTGTTCATGTATGGCCTGGATTTCTGAAGCAAATTCCTCACCATCTACACTCCTTAGCTCTGCCTTTCCAAGATTTCTTAACTCTGATATTCCTCTGGGGTGCATTCCATAAATAATATGGAATGGACTCTGCCCTGTGCTCCTGTTTGGTGAGTCATTATATGCATATTCTTCTGGGAAAATATGATCCCAATCGTTTGGGATGCTCTCCTCGCAAGACTCCCCAACAAATTTCCCAAATTTCCTGCATCCCTATTCACAGACCTCGCCTTGTCCATCAGTCTGAGGATGATAAGCTGAGCTGAAACTCAGTTTGGTACCAAGTTTCTTCCACAATGTCCTCCAAAAGTGATCCACAAATCTGGTGTCTCTGTTTGAAACAATACTCTTGGGCAACCCATGCAATCTAACAACTTTTTTGAAAAACAAGTTAGCAACATGGGTGGCATCACTAATTTTATAGCATGGAGTAAAATGTGCCATTTTGGAGAATCTATCCACCACAACAAAGACTGCATCATTCCCTCTCTGAGTCTTGGGCAATCATAGAACAAAATCCATACTCACCATGTCCCAAGGCCTGTCTGGAATAGGCAAGGGAGTGTACAATCCTGCATTCTGGCTCCTTCCTTTAGCATACTGGCAGATTTTGCAATTCTTCACAAACTTGTCCACTGCCCTCATGTTGGGCCGCAATAGAAGTGACTCACCGCCCATAAGTATTATCGCACTAAAGTGTCTAGCAAGTCCACCACTATGCTTCTCTTTGATCAAATTTTCTCTCATGGAACATCTTGGTACACACAGTTGGCTTCTTCTGAATAACAAGTCCTCCTGCAGGAAATAATCCAGCCATTGGCTTCTATCTGTTAAAATAGGGTTATTACATGCCTCAAATGCTTCTTTAAAATCTGGATCTGTTTTATACAATACTTCGAGAAAATCAAATCCTACAACTTCAAAATTTGTTTCTTGAACAAGCATGTGTCTCCTACTCAAAGCATCAACTACTTTATTGGCTTGACCACTTATATGTTTCAAAAAAAAATTAAAACCTTGGAGATACTCAACCCATTTAGCATGGTTATGTCTCAACTTGGGTTGTTGTACAATATACTAAAAAGCATGATTGTCAGAATATAATACAAATTCCCTGGACATCAAGTAATGTCTCCACTTCTTCAGTGCCTGGACAATTGCATAGAATTCCTTCTCATACGAGGAATACATCTTTCTCCGTATGTCCAAATTTTCACCTAAAATATGCCATGCTCATCATCTGACCAACACATGGCCAATGGCCTCTCCACCTGCATCACATTTCACTGAAATGGTTTTGTTAAATCGTTTAATCAACACAAAGCTTTTTCGCTTATCTTTTTTGCTTCAAAACTTTAACGTTTCTTTTCTCGCTCAGCACTACACTTAAATGTATGTGTTTGCTTTGTTTGCTCTTTCTTTATTGTTTCAATTATGGTGCATTGATCTACCTAAGCTTATAATTTCTCAGAAAAATAGCAAGTCCATGGAAACTTCTTACCTCAAAGACATTCCTGGGTGAAGGCCACTCCACAATTGCCTTAGCCTTTTCTGGGTCCATCTTAAATCCTTCTGCAGAAACAAAAAAACCCAAATACACCAACTCTTCCTTCATGAATGAGAATTTCTTCAAATTTATCAGCATTTTCTCTTGGTGTAGCTTCCTCAAGACATTATTAAGATGCCTTAAATGTTCTTCCTTAGTTCTGCTGAAAACCAATATATCATCCAGATACACTATCACAAATTTACCAATGAATTATTTCAATACTTCATTCATAAGTCTCATGAAATTAATAGGTGCATTTGACAACCCAAAAGGAATTACCATCCATTCATACACTCCTTCATTTGTTTTAAAGGCAGTTTTCCACTCATCGCCCTCACTTATTCTAATCTGATGGTATCCACTCTTTAAATCTATCTTTGAGAAATATTTAGCACCACTCAAATAGTCCATTAAGTCCTCAACTCTGGGGAAAGGGAATATGTACCTGATTATGATCTTATTGATTTCTCTGGAATCAGTACACATCCTCCAGCCTCCACCTTTCTTTGGGCTCAATATTGCTGGTACTGCACATGGACTCAAAATTTCTCTAATCAGCCCCTTGTCCACCAATTACTGTACTTGTCTCCTGATTTCCTCATTTTCTTTACGAGTCATTCTGTAGGCTGCCTTATTTGGCAGATTTGAACTAGGGATAAAATCTATCTGATGGCTGATATTTCTCACAGGTGGCAGCTCATCAGGTAAATCATCCACAATAATGTCACAATAATCATCTAACATCTCTTGGATTTCTACTGGCAAATCAGAAATATTTGTAGAAGTAAGAACTAATTTAGGTTTGCAAACTAAAGAAAAGCTTACCTCTTCTTCTTCTATCTGCTGCAGATATTCCTTCCCGCTCAGCAACAAGGTCTTTGGATCAATCACTCTGCTGGATGGCTCTCCTTCTTCCATGGGTATCAATGTATGATGTACCCCATCTTTGAAGAACTTGTAAGTGTTCTTCTTGCCATCATGCACTGCTGCTCTGTCAAACTACCAAGGTCTACCCAGCAGTATATGACACACATCCATGGGCATTACATCACACAGGACCTTATCTTTATATTTTCCCATTTGCACCTCTATATCACACTATTCTTTTACAACCAGCTGGTTCCCTTTATGCAGCCAGGACACCCTGTAGGGAGTTGGATGCTCCCTTGTCTTCAAATTCAACTTTTATATTACCTCAGTGGAAACCAGATTTTCTATGCTGCCACTATCAATGACTAACTGGAAACATTTCCCTTGGACTTCGCATATGCTCCTAAACAAAGTCTTCCTTTGTGCAGGCTCAGTGACCTCTTTGGCTTGCTTCAACAGGACCTTATTTACCACCAAGGATTCTCCCCTCTCTGGAAGAATTTCTTCTTCAATTTCTGCCTCTTCTCCAGCCCGGGCAACAACAACATTTCTTGGTCTAGCACCCACATTCTCTGGACACTCATAGTGCTTATGTCCCACTTGCTGACATCTATAGCACCTCAACTCTCTACCTCTGCCTTTGTCTCTGCCTCCTCTTCCTTTCCCTCTGTAAGAACCCCTTCTGCCCCTTGCATCATCCTATGTAGATGCATTTCGAGGTGAGCTACTGTCAGCTCCATCCCTGGGTGTAGCGGGCTTTCCTCTACCACCCTGACTTCCCTTTCCACGGAAAGTACCTCTCTTCTTGGCAGACTGTTTCCTCAGGAGTTTCTCCTCTGCTTTCAAGGCCATCTGATAGGCCTCTTCCACTGTCGTAGGAGACAGGAGACCAATCTCATCTTGGATCTCCAACTTGAGACCATTCACATATCTGGCAGTCTTCTCTGGTGTGTATTGAAATTGCCCAGCTCTTAAGCTCACTCTGTAGAATTCCTCTGTGTATTCCTTTACTGTCAGCAACCTCTGTCTCAGGTTCTGCATTTGCTTATACAATGTCAGCTGGTAATCACTAGGCAAGAATTTACCTTTTAATTTAGCCATCATTTTGGTCGAGCTCTTGATAGGTTGCTTTCCAACTCTCCTTCTTTCTGCCTGCACTCCGTCCCACCAAAGTGCAGCATGTCCCTTCAGCTTTGTCACCGCAAACTTGACCTTTTTATCCTCGCTTATCTCTTCATAGTCGAAGCACTTGTTCATTTCATTAATCCAGTATACTATTTCTTCTGGATTCAGTCCCCCTGCATAACTCGACACTTCAATTCTAGGCTTACCTGCAGACCCAGAACAGTTCTGAGGAGCCTCATGTCAGGAGGAATTTCAACATTTTATTCTGCTTCTTCTATCTCAGGTTCACTGATGTCTTCAGGATCTGCGGGCTGTCTTCGCTCCATGGCATCCATTCTGGCCTCGACCCTCTGCAACATCCCCAACACCTCTGCATTGGCAATAGGTCTCCTTCTGCCAGCACCTCTACCAACTCGGATTGCCATGTCAACAAAAACAACTTCAAACAATAGCTTTGATACCACAAATGATGCAACAAAACTGAATTCGGACCCCTAAGGAGAGCTGATTTACTATAATCGCTCTGTCAGCATTTCCCTAGTTTACCCCCACGTGGTTCTTTATTTTCCTGGCGATTTTATTTATCTCCGAACCTTTATAATCAAAGTTTAACCCTTCGAACGTGTGTTAATGCCGATGATCTGTTGACTGTATAATAACCCTGTGGCCCTGGGCCCACATATATATATATGATCCAATCAAATGTTCGTATCATGCTTGGCTATCCTCCACACACCTTTAGCTAATGACCACCGTCCGATGGCGCCTTCCTAGATCAACGGCTTCTGACAATATCGCTCGGCTTCCAACGTCGAACTTTAACGTGCGATGGCGCGCCTTGAATGGTGGTTTTGGGACTTCGCCTGAGCCACGTGTCGAACCCTGAATGGAATCGCTCGCGTTTGGAGAATACTGCCTGCTCCGCAAAAGCGGTGCGATATGGGCAACCCGCCTTTGTAAATCCACTCATGGTTTTTGAACAGTGACCAACCCACGGTTGAGTCGGGTTCCGCTATTCCTTTTGGTTCTTTAACTCGCGTTTAATCCTCGGGTCAAGTTCCGAAAGTAACAACTCGGTCTCGGGAGTTTTACCATTTACACTGTGTTCGCGACCGTGGATCCTCTACAAAGGCCTTGCTTGCGCGGGTTTAATGCACAGGGTTTTTCGGGTAAAATTTAAGAAAAAAATAGATAGAGATATGTGGAATTTCTACAGTAGTTCGATTATACATGCATAGAGCTCAATCACCTCGCAATTAAACAATTTCTTCACAATTAAGGACTCAAATGACTCTATGGCAATGTGCACTGAAATTATTCAACTGGAAGCAATTGTGAACACACAGATTTGATTGCAGAAATCTCTCTCCTCTTCTTCTCTTCTCTCTCCATATACATCCAAGGGATTACATGTATATACATGAACATTTGTCTGTTCGATTCCTCTGTGAGGACCGTTTTAGAAAATCAACAACCTAATTAAAATAATTCAACTAACTGAAATATGACAGATAAAATAACTGAACTATTCGAGTTCTACGACTCTAACTGATCTAAATAATACAGTCACCTGAGGTATTGACACCTAGCTGTTTACAATTTAGATGATTTCGAACCCCCCTAGCCACAACATGTGGACAAACCTCCTACATTGCTGGCTAGTGTCTAATGCCCCTACATCAGACTCCCAAGGGCAATCTTCTTCATGGGCTCCTGTCCATGAGCTCTTCCACTGATCCGCCTATCTTCTGCAACATTCCTTCAGTCATCCAAGTGGCATCTTCCTCTGGCTTGTCCTTCCATTTGATCAAGTACTGAAAGTACTCTTGTCCTTTGGTCTTCCTGGATACTCTTTTGTCCAATATCTTCTTTGGTTGCGATGGTTGTGCTGGAGGTAGTTGCTCCTTCCACTCAATCTGTCCCCTGTCTGTTGATCTTTCTTCTGCACCATCATCTTCATACTTGTACAAATCTGCAACATTAAAAATGGGAGATATTCCAACATCAAGAGGTAATTCAATCTCATAAGCATTTGCAGAAAACTTTCTAAGTATTTTGCATGGCCCAATATTTTTGAACTTCAATTTGTTATACTGCTTCTTTGGGAACTATTATATGATTTTTTTAAATATTTTATTTTAATAAGAAACTAGATTTGTAATTATAAAAAGATAAAATATTAGCATGCAAACTATATTCAAATTCTATATGTTTAATCAAAGATATTACACACATATTTATACATGAAATAGTCTCAAGATAGGAAATATATCTTGGATGCACAATAATGTGGTTGAGAGATTCTCTCAACCACACACTAAACTAGGAATGAATATAATTCTAGCTACCTCCTATTATTTAGGAACATACTCCTCAAATAGAGAATTACAACCATAGACAAGTAGGGATTAGATATTCCAACTCCCCCCCTTAATGACAACTTGTCATGATGTTAATTTAAAAAGTCTTGTTGTGGTCAAACATAACAAAGGATATGTTGACGTCCATATAAAGGAGCAACCATCCACCGGAATGCATGGGTACCAATCACTGCAACCGCTAGTCTCGTAGGATGTCCTTCGCATACATGATTCTATCAACCATTATCACTGCATATATGTACCTATATCTACAAATCCACCACCATCGGGCGAATTGCATGTGCAGAACCTCCAAAACAGAGAGAGATCAACGCCTTTCTAAGCCAAATATACATGTCCAAATAAAAATCCCTAACAGTTGCGCTGATTGCGCTTTTTGACGCAACTGTCAGATAGAAAAATGCGCCGACCCTCTTGTGCTCAGAAACAACAATATCTGAGACCTGTGAGTGAGGTGTTAGCTGCAGTCCACCTCCTCCTGTGAGCATTTAAGCTCCCATGTGCACGTTAGCCACTCAGGCAATATGCCACCACTGGGCAAGTCTGATCTGCCACCACCGAGAAAATCCACCAACTTCAATATGCCACCACCGGGCAAGTCCGATTTTCCACCACCGGGAAAATACGGAACTTAAATGTGCCACCACCGGGAAAATCCTATAGCCATTAAGGCGCTGTATGTGGTTTCTGGTTCACCACAAACCATCACTTTACAGTGACAAAAGATGGTTTCCAGCTGACCATAAATCATTACAAGGTGGTTTTGAGATTACCATGAACTTTACACATGCCTTTACAAGGCTTACATTCCATACTTCAACTTTTGGAGTTTCCAGGTACATAACATGACCACTACAACAATTTTCCTAGACTTGCTTATAATCACACTAGGGAGTCTATCCCACAAACCCACACTAACTCAAACAAACATTTACTTTGTTGTCCATAATAATAGTTGTTTCTACTTCATTACCTCCTCTTTCGTTGCTCACATCTTGGGCATCTTTGACATTGTCAATTAAAACTTGGAACTTCACGTTTCACCTGTCATTTGTTAGAGTAACTAATTCTAACAAAATAAATTTACCTACATTGAGTTAGCTAGGCTCAATAAGGCTTAATAACTTTGAACATGATTCCAAGAAACTAAATAAAGCATAAAATCTTCAGATTTAATTTCTCTATCTTTGCCCATAGATGATTATTTTCCAAAGATACTAGCAACCATCTTTCACCAACGATACCTATGAGGGGTCCACTGATAAAGAAACAGATTGACGACTTTTCAACTGGACTCAATGCAGTGCATTCTAGCACTGATGATCCAGACATAGGAACTCACAGCCATACGAAGAGAAACAATTTTCCCTTCTCAAAACACTAATCCAGGACTCCATGGTCCTATCCTCCAACGTCTACACATTCACCTATCCACAGTATCAAGGTTTGGTAATTGCTTCCAAGCATGCCTCCTCATGCTCGCTGACATACTGCAACAACTAAGACCCATTGTCCAGCTAATCTCCTCGCAATTGAACTTGCAGATCTGTCTCCACAATCTGTTTCCATCACATCGGGCACACACAAACTTGATCATCCTCCAATCTCTGACGCTTCCATCTTCAGTGTCATGTTGTCAATATATCTGGTAGATAATAATTTTCCTGCAAATTTGTGTGTTGTTGGAATGACCAGTTCCAACACACACTAATAATATGACAATAGTTGGTCGCACTAATGTCACTTAAATTACAACTAGTTTACATCGTCATGACACTTACACAACAATACATTGCAAATTAAAAAAACATCATCGGAGAATTAAAACATTTGGATGGTAGCATAAACTTCTCCCTCTCTGCATATCGATTGAGATGCAGCCAGGAGAGCAGCTCCAACACACGAGCCATCTTTTGAATTATATATTAATGTTGGCAATTCTATAGCGCCATTCACATTACCTCTTCCAATATTTTTTAATATTCCAGCAACCCCAGCTCCTGGCAAACGAGCACCGCGTTCTGCTACAGTGAAAAAAAGTTCAACAACCATTTTTCAAGCACTTAATGAAGAGCATGGAATCCCTAAGACATCCTTTAATATTCTTCTGGCGACTTTGAAATTGGAAAACTCTATTTTATCCTGCCCCGTTTTTGCATCTGGAATCTCAAACATGGCATCTGTCAAAAGGCTCTCGAGGATAGAGCGCAAACCACGAGCTCCAGTACTCTTGGCCATTTCCTTCTGTGCAATCTTCCTAAGGGCACCCTCAGTGAAATGTAACTTTACATTGTTCATCTTAAAAAATTTCTTGTATTTCTGTCTAAGTGCATTTTTTTTCCGCTCTGTGAGCACCTGAACAAGTTGGTCTTCAGTCAACGCTGAGAGGCTAACAAGGACAGGAAATCGTCCGATGAACTCTGGTATTAAGCCATATGCAATAAGATCACTACTCTCAACCGACTCTAGCAAGGATGATGTCACCACAGCATTTGTCAGGCCACCAGCCCTCATATCAGTATGATCACTACGCTACAGGCTATGCAAGCCTTCTCCAAAACCTGCATAGGTTCGAATCCACACCAACACAAAAAAAAATGAACGCTGACAGGCTCACAGCTTGCAGGTCTCCCACCAGCATCGACAAAATAAGACTTTCGCAGCGTACAGCTCCAACTTTACCGTATTCCACCATGAGAAACCAACGCTCATCTAATCACCACACCAGGCTCAACAAATACAACAAATATGTTGCACCACTCTTCACTACTGCGCCCGGAGACCACGATAGTTATGTGTTTAACCATCAACCCGGATTGACCCTTCTATGCACTGCAATCCAAAATACACAGCTGATAACACCGATATTCTTACATTTAGAAGTCAAAGAACCAATCCACTAAAGACAGAGGTCAGAAACAATGATAGAATATCGAGCCAAGTTCACCAAAACATTACCACAACTCTGTAGGAAATTTACACATCCATGGAGATGCCACAACACACATTTTCTACACCACCTAAATCGAGTAGCTCTGCAACGAGATCACATCATCCACACAGTTTGATCCACGATCAAACTGCACAGTTCGGTCTCCAGCGAAATCGATCTCCACCAATGCACATGTAATAAATGGAAGTGCTCCTTGCACAATGGAGAAGGAGTTTGACAGAATTCTGTTAGTCAATGTCAAGCAAACCATGGCGCCAGACGATGGAAACTCGAGCCATAGCTCATCAGACGAGCTATCGGCAGGCGAAGACGAGGGGGAGCAGCAGCAAGCATCGTCGGGGCCAGAGTTTGAACGCGGACAAGATTTGTGTAATCGACATGATGTCGCGACACTAATATGAGATGCAAACAGTCCTCTATCCCTCATCCACAGAGGCTTGACAGTCACTCCAACCACCGATCCACGCAACAATCGATCCAGTCGATCAATGAAAATCCTTTATTCATGTAACAGTTTCTTCCAACACATAAGATCGCAACACATTTTCTTTGTCAATAAAAAATGAGTGATCGAAGGCTCGACCACAGCGACCAACACCAAAAATCAACCACATGGGTCAATGATTTCCGTCAGGACCCTTCGCCCAATACACCTTCGCTCAAGCGAAGCCCATCCACACACCACACAACACGCCAATCCGTGGTCCTGTTCGAATCGCTCGATCCGCCTAAGCTCATATTCTCCACGTAGAGAGAAGCGTTCCTTTCACCACAAGTGCAAACTCCACACAGATCCGATCAGATTCAGGTCCAATCAGATTCAGGCTCGACCTTGTCTGCAACTGGCTGGATGGACGAACAAAATATCTAATAAAACTATACAAATACAGTCAGTTATTTTTCCTATGCCTAGGAAGGGCCAAAGGCCCTTACGGGCTCTGATACCCAGATAAAATATCAGTATGCAAACTCTATTCAAATTCTATATGTTTAATCAAAGATATTACACACATATTTATACATGAAATAGTCTCAAGATAGGAAATCTATCTTGGACGCACAATAATGTGGTTGAGAGATTCTCTCAACCACACACTAAACTAGAATTGAATATAATTCTAGCTACCTCCTATTATCTAGGAACAGACTCCTCAAATAGAGAATTATAACCATAGACAAGTAGGAATTAGATATTCCAACTTAAAATATAAAACTATAACTTAAATTTGTGAATTTACTTTGTATTTTTTTTCTTATGTATATAAAGAAAGACTAAACCAAGTTTGGAGTTAATAAATTAAATCATAACATAAAGAACAATATCTCCTTCCAAAAATGTCTCCATATTAAAATAACATTCACTTTCTTGTATACTAAGACTATTGTTCTTCATATACAATTTCTGATAAGCATGCAATTGGAAGTCGGATATGTAGATGAACTTGGCGTAAACTCTATTTTTGTTAATAAAAATCCTCTTTTTTTACATCTATGCTAGATAGATTGTACTTGATTGTATTTAAAATATCTTATTTGAGTAACATGCTCATTTCATGCTTGTTTCAGAGGATTATTAATCACCAAAGGATTTTCACTCCCAATTTCCTATTTCAATATCTATAACAATTTTTTTTTTATATGTGAACATATTATGTTGGTTTACATATATGTTTTCACCCCCAATTTCCTATTTCAAACTCTATAACAAAATTTTCTGGTTGATAACTCTTATCATCGATATTTTTGAAACCTCCACGACCTGCTTCCATGGGAGCAAAATTTTCCTTTCATTCCTTAACGATGGCTCCTTCTCTGCAACATCTTATTTTTTCTAGGCTACTCCTTCATGTGCTATTGCCTTCTTATTTCTTTTAGGCTACTGTTTCCTATGCTATTTCCTTACAGCGTTTCTTTTGCAACATATGGTGCAATTGATAATATAGATGTTTGCAAATAGAAATATTATGTATCAATATATGGGAAAACCAAGTGAACTAACACTTATAATCATCATAGCCAATTCAATTTGGATAATTATAAGTTCACCATTATTGCAAGATATTTATGAATAATTATAAGTTCACCTTATTGTGTCATATGATTATAAGTCTTCCGTTATTGCAATGTATTTAAAAGAATATATGGATTGAGTTTGAAGATGAGTTTTCTATAATTATGTGACATTTTTTCATTTTAAGTTAAATTATTATTATTATTATTATTATTTAAAGAAATAAATATTTGTGATATTTTTTCTTTTAAGTTAAATTATTATTATTATTAATATTTTAAAGAAATAAATATTTGTATTGTTTCCTAAATGAGTTATTATATGATTTTTTTGAATATTTTAGATAAGTTGGTTGTTAGGGAAGTTCGACTATATCCAAAAATGTATTTTTTCAAGAATGCAGAAGATAAAGTGTTTCCCTAAGAGTCAAAATTCAAAATACATATACCGAAAATCAAACCTTCAAAGCTTTGAGAAGAAAACAAAGAAGCCAAAGAGTAATAAACTAAAACCATATCAAGAGGAAATTGACTAGGAGGGGACATTTGAATCTGTGGTTGTGGCTGTAACCTAAATATTCTCATTATTGATGCCTGATGAACAACCAATATTAGGAGGAATTTCTAGGTGCTTCGCAATGTGCTCCAGTTGATCTAAGTCCACAATGTGCCAATGTAGGTGTTCCATGGAGAGGAGGAGGTCCTCCTAGTTTTCATGTTTATCCAATAAGAACTTTCCCAGCAAATGCCTCATGTGCCAACAGAGGTCCACCATGTACATGTATTGATTGTATCATCTACATGTGTGACCTACATCAAACACTCAATAAAATATATTTGTTAGAACCTCCATATCTCCATATTTGAGAGAATGCGTAGGTGATTGGCTATTTCCCACTAGTAAACACCCATAGGCATCAATCCATGATAAGCATCAAAGTATTTACTTCATACATCTCAGATTGCTAAAACTAGTGCAACCATTTAAATCATACATCTCACATTGATAAAATTAAGAAAATCATAAAAAATAACTAGATTATAACTTTATTTTAAATTATTATTATTGTTTTTAATTATAAAAAGAATTAATATATAAGCTAAACATATATACATTTAAAAAAACATGAAACAAGATTTTTAGTTCGCATATTTATCCCCACTTTACAATGGAGATTCTTAATATGTAAATATGTTTTGTTACAATGCCATGTGCCAATACCATGGCTTATCAATACAATATGTCCAAAAAATCGTAACTTCATATGGCACTTGTTCACATGATTTTTTTTTTTAATTAATCAATTTAATCAAAAAGACAAAAAGGGCATAAATACTCTGGAATAAATCTCAACATTTGATTTATATATACTACTATGAATATTCTAGAATATTCCATGGAGGTTAAATCCCTACTATAATTAAATTAAAATTCTCAAATCCCTATTCCAAAATAGATATGTCTAAAAGCCTAATTAAAAAAACCATAAAAATAACTAAAATATAGCTTTTATCATTATTATTTTTGTAGACCAGTGCTCCTCTGAGTAGACTAGGTTACATCGGTGGGAATTGAACCTTTTATCTCTTACTCACAAGACTTCATTTTCAGGACAAATGCCTTGAACCTTTTATCTCTTATTCACTAGACTTCATTTTCAAGACTAATGCCAACAAAACTACAACCCATACATTTTATTTTAATTAATTATTATTATTAATTATAGAAATATTTGATATATAAATTAAGCATATATGCATTTAAAAAAATAAATGTAACAAGATTATTAACCATGGATTTTTTACCTCATTGAAATTCTTCATGTGTAGATAGGCTTTGTTACAACACTATATGCCAATTTCTGTGATCCATAACATATTAAAATTAATCTTCGGGAAATCACATGAGAAATTTCTCATGTAATTTTCCGAAAAATTTATTTTAATACTATATGCCAATATCATGGTTGATCAATACTATATACTTAAAAAATTCGTAACTTATTTTATATGACACTTTTTTATATGATCTATATTGTAATTATTCAATTTAAATAAAGATAAGATAACATAACTACTTTGCAAATAAATCTTAATCTTTGATTTATAAATATTATTAAAAATATTTTAGAAAAACCTTATTTCAAAATAAACACACTTATTAATAAAAAAAAATATTTATTATTAATTATAAAATAACATTAATTTTTTTTAATATAATTATTTATTTAACATTTAAAATAAATATTTATTTAAATAACAATTAATAAAACAAATTCTATTTAAAAAATAATTAATAAAACAAATTCAAATAACAAATTCTATTTAAAAAACAATTAATAAAAAAATTTCATAAAACAAATTCAAGTTTGATTGATGAGACGAAAATTGCATTTGTCTATATAGAAGTGAGATAGAAATAAAGGGATAACACATTTTTCAACGAATAAAAATAATTAATATAATATGAAAATATTAAAAAAAACACTAACTTAAGCTTATGGATATAATTTCTTTTGATAACATTGATTTTATACAAATTTTGATAACCATGTAAAAAGACAAATTAATTAATTAAAAAATTAAAATTTTTAATTTAATTAATAAATAATTTGAGATAATATTTTTGTAATTATAATTATAATATTTTGATAATTAATTTTTAATAAAATATTATGAAAATATATCTATTTTTTCTAATTTCTATCTTGTTAAAAGAAAATAAAATCAATATTATCCATTTAATCCAACATATTTTTTAAATAATTTATTTATTTTTTAAAAGAAAAATAAGAATATTTTTTGAATTACACTTTTTAATTATATTATATATTATTAATATTTAACATTCATTTTGAAATTATATTCAAAAATTCTATAGTGTATTGATATTCCCTTCCCTGTTATAATTTTGATTTCTTTTTAAATATAAATATTAAAAATATATATTACATTAAAAAATATCAATAAATCTACCATTTATATTTTGTTTTATATATCAACATCAACATAGTCTTGATGATGAACCACACTGGTTGGTTCGAAACGCGTCGACCTCGTTCTTTTGCATGTGATTATTACCGAAAGAATTTCTACTAATTTATATGGATCACAGAAGCTTAAATTCCAATAATTTAGTTATTTAACCAAGTAAAAAAATAAATAATAATCAATACTTTACACTCACATTCTCTATATAATTAATTAATTAATATCATATTTATTATAAAAATATTATTCTGAGACATTACAACCGACCCACTTAATACAATATCTCAATATCTATTCACCTAAGTTACATGGTAAAATATAATAATCAACTATTGATCAACATGTGCCTCAGAATAAATACATTCAGTGTGAAAGTAGGGATGTGGATACACATTGTTCAGCATCATGTGTTTTTAAGGAAATTCTTTCTAAAACCCTACAAATTCTAAATAAAAGACTTACTAACTTCAGTATTCCAAATATATTTAACACCCACCAAAAATTGAGGAGCCTCTTCTAACACAGGCTTCCAGAGGTGCAGAAGGCTGGCCACAGTGCCCAGCAATGATATTTGAAATTCAAAAAAAAAAAAAAATACAGTTTAGAATTAAAATTTGTTATTTTAATCAAGAATTTTATTATTGATGTTTTGGGGTAGTTTAACCGGTTATTTGAGAAATGTGAAATTATTGTAACTCAAAAGACTCAAATTTATATTACTTTGTTGTGATCTAGATTGAAAAGAGAAAAACAATTCGTAACTCCCAAAAATTTGCTAGTAATAATTATGTGTCAGAAAGCTACTGTATCACTCTAAATTACCAAAAATAAATAAATAATAATAACATTGATAAAGCCAAAATGCCCAAGTCCAAAAATACAATTTACAATTATAATTTGTCATTTCAATCCAGATTTTTAGCATTGATAAAACAAAATGCCAAGCCCACCGCTGAGCATGTCAAATTCCAAAAGGCAGCTTGCCCAATTGTATACTTGATTGACAGAGTGAACAGTGACTGAAAATGAAATCGAAGTTGACAGAAAAGACCAAAGGCGTGTGAAACAAAATAACGGTGTTGATACATACACAAATTGCGATATGACATATCATCTTGTCACTGTTTCTGTAAAGTTGTGTATGGAAGCCACCAAGTTGCGAAAAAAAAACAAAATTGTAATGTCATCTCACAAATCTTCCAGTGAACGACTGTCGAAGGGTTTGCAAATTCATGCAGGGCATCTTGGTTCAGTCTGTACATGCTTTCACAGAAGTCGAGCCCTTCCACATATAGTAAGCACCAGTACATTAATTGCAAGCTTCTCGAGAATTACTGGATTCCAGGTAAGATGCAGGTCGGTTTATATACATCACTTTGCGTGACCGCAGAATAGCAATGATCTGCCTGTTAGTACGCATTTTGACTAACTTTGACAAATTCTTCACTGGACCATGTATTTTGTCCTTCTGACCCACTGCTTTTGCTTTTTGCTGGACATATGACATGAGGGTCTCTGTCAATAAAACTCTTTAGTAGAAATATGATAGGAGGGTATCCATTAAAAAGACCTGGTGTGTGAATGATAAAGAATAGCTAGATTAGGTTTAGTTTAATTGGTCAAGTTATAGATCTGGTGTATGAATGATAAAGAATAGTTAGCTTGGGATTAGTTTAATTGGTCAAGTTATAGATTTGATATATGAATGATGAAAAATAGCTAACTAAGGCTTAGTTTAATTGGTTAATTTTGGACTTAGTTAATTGATCAAGTTATAAATTTGGTATATGAATGATGAAGAATAGCTAACTGGGGCTTAGTTTAATTGGTCAATTTTTTGTTGTTGTTAGAGCACTTTTATATTGAGAGATCAAGAGTATTTATTTATTTTCCTGAATAATGCTAATTCTATTTATATAACACATAATAGTACAAAACTGCCACTGCTTCAGTTGAGAGAGCCTGAAAGCAGGGCTTGCTGGTCACAAAGAGAATGAATTTGGACTGTGCTCAGAGGGAAAACCAGTCCCTTAGAAATTTGTCTTGCTGCCCGCACAGGGGAAACTGGCATTAGGTTCAAATAGTTTAACAAAAAAAGACATATGAAAAGGACAATCTGCTCTATCAGCAGAGGAGAATTAAACATTAAAACAAAAATCCACCCATGAAACCTGGGTTGAAGAGTCGTGTTCCACCATAGGTTGGCTGGGCTGCTTGTAATTGATTGGAGAGGGAGGTTCCTCCATAATGCGGCATCTGTATTCTTCGTTGCTACCCTCTTCATCTGCAGTAGGAGCACCGGTGGCTTTGTCAGTATTATCCTTCACATGTTCCCGAGTCTTGTCGTCTCGTGCAATCTTCAGTTGCATCTTGGAATCCTTGGCCGCGTCTTTGTCCTGAGGGGCATGAGCAGCAGGGGGACTGGGATCAGTAGCAGAAGGGGGGTTGGGGCAGACAGCTTCTTCCCTGAGGGTGACGGTGATGAAGGCTGTAATAGCAGGCTTGTCATTAGTGCAATCGAATCGAAATTCAGCTCTTTGGGAGGTTTGGCGGAGGGGTAATTGAGTGGATGGAGATGGAGTAGGGGAAACAACGGTATGGGTAGCAGGAGGCACAGGAGACATCACGTGGGGAGGCGGAGAGCCCAGGATGGAGCGCTCTTGCTCAACAAAATGATTTCTTCCTCTTTGGCTTCTGAGATCTGGGTAATGGCCACAAGAGAAATCCTCAGAAGAGGAGTCCATGCTGGGGGAGGACTGGGAACGTATGGCTTGGCCCCTGCTGCTCCCACGGCGACATCTCATTCTGTGACGAAGCCTAGGGATGGTGGCGGAGGGGCGCACACGACGTCGACTGGGGGACGGGCGAGAGTGACACTGCGCTGAGGAACTAGGCAAGGCAGGCTGAAAACAGGGCTGGGGCTTCGAGCAGCAAAGCCTACTCTGAGAAAAGTGAAAATCTGGCATAGTTTCAAGGCAGCAGAGAAGCAGACAGTGCCTTCCAGTGTGCGTTTGAGCACTTGGCTTGGCACAGGCGGGAGGGCAGGGGCTTCTCTGCGGAGCAATAGACCTGCATACAGAATGTCTATCATGCGAAAAACTGAAATCGAACTCCATTAATATCCAGAGGGGCTGAGCAAAGCGGTGGCAGAGCAAATAGAAAGCGCAATTAGAGAGTAGGCTAGCTAAATTAATGGTGAAATAAATGCCGCTGTGGGTGGCCATATGGCCACCCCACGCAAATGCCATAGGGATGCTCCGCGGGACAGGCGTCCCATCAATCTCGGCTGGCATCCGCATCCGGAGGAGAGATCAAGAGTATTAAAAGATAAAGAGCTTTTTAATAAAATGTATTAAAAAATGAGAAGTAGAAGAAAAAGGTGATAATATTTTAGTGAGAAAATAAAATTGTGTTGGTTTTTAACTTATAAGTATAATGGATTTATTAATTATTAAAAAATAATTAATATTATTTAGAAATGAATATATATGTAACTTGTTTATCTGATTTTTATTGTTTGAAAATTAAAATGGAGAAGTGAAAAAATATTTATCAACAATTTTTTTTTTTTTTTAATTTAATAATGAAAAATGTAAATTGAATATTTGATGTTGCATTTTTATAATATAAAATAAGATAAGTGTAATCAACCAAGTACACAAATTTAAAAATATTACTATTATTTTTTTTATTTAATTTTAAGATTATGGTCAAGCCAAATATCAAATTGGTGTATGAGACTCCTTTGTTTATGGGACAAGAGACCCATCTCTCTTCAACAATTTGACCCCCTCTAATTTTGAACATGTGACCTCTTGAGAAAAACACATGCTCTTAACCATTAGACCCAAATATAAAAAATTTAAAATTAATTATATAGATAACATATTAAGATAAAATAGCATCATAGTTATAAATTATAATCTTTCTTTTTACTTTAAAAATAATTATAATTTATATTGTTTAATTTTTTTCCTAACAATATTATATTATTTTTCAAAATAGTTTTATTATAATATTTTTCCAAATAATTTTATTATATTAAAATATTTTAATGTTAAAAGTTGATGCATGTTTTCATTATTTTTAATATCTTTTAATTTACATTTCTATAAATAAATAACTTACAAATTTTAATTTTTATAAAAAAAAAAATTATGCAAATTTAAAAGTTCTAAATATAAATAATGAAAATTTATATTTAAATTTAATATATATATATATAGCAAATCTAGAAGTGTGTGAAGTTTGGGGTTGCAGCATCTCTAGAGAATCCTGGAGAAAGATTGAGAAAATCCAGAAGCGTTTTGTAACTTATAACCTTAAAATTAAAAACAATACACCCTATCCTATTATCCTTATAGAAGTGGGCGAGCACAAGCTCAATAGCATAGGAGACCATAGACTTCCTAAGCTAGCTTTAAATTCCAACCAAAACCACTTAAGGCTTAAACGAGGTTGGTATAAAAACACCAGGGCCTGGTTAAACCATTGGGAGATTGACGAGAATGTTACATTTCAAAACATTAATAACATTAAAAAAATTGTTACTTCTAAGTTCAAAGAAAAAATGTGGTGTGAGAAAGATCTAGCACCTAAAAGAAAATTAAGATATTATAAGGAGGTCATCAACCCCACCCTAGAATATCAAAAGTATCTATATGTTTTAACTACCTCAAAGAAGAAAATTAATATAGCCAAGATTAAAACGAACTCTCATGAGCTCCATAGTGAAACAGGTCGTTGGACAGTTCCTAAAACACCATGGATGGAAATGATCTGCCATCTCTATGAGAATAGGAACATCAAGGATGAAAATCACTTCCTCTTAGAGTGCCCTGCGTACAACCACATTAAATCTCAATTCCATAATCTTTGTTGCAATACTGACCTTTCTAGCCTTTTAAGATGTCAAAATTATAGTGAGCTTAGGAGGCTTCTCTCCAAGCTTTTTGAGCATAGGAATAAAATCTTAAATCAAACTAAATAACTCTTTTCTTTAGGTATGATAGACCAAAGATTGGTCTCAGTGGAGGTTAACCACCATCATCATCATATATTAGATACATTATAGAACAACTAGTGAGAAATATTTTGTTAAAACACTTTTAGATGTAAAGTTCATAAATTCCAACCATATTAAGAACTCGTATAACTCAATCCGAGTGCAATCTCTAAATAATTTTTGAATTTTCTTTTAATTTATAATTAAAATTTTAAAATAAACAAAATATATATATATATATAAATTACAATAAAAATTTGTTTTAAAAATAAATATCACAAATATTATCATAATCGATTTCAAGCAGATGAAATACATTTCAAATACAATAATGAGATTTACATTTAAAAAAAAGAGACTAGTACCAATAGTGTTATTAATGCTTTACAACGAGAAAAAAAAAGTGAATAGTACCAATAGTGTTTAATGTTTTACCATGTTTTTTTGGTGATTAATGTTTGAAGATTTTATTGTAAAGTAAACAATATGATTTATGAAGAGTTAAGAGTAAAGTAAATAATATAATTAGTAATATAAATATATTAATATGAGAGTTATTAATGTACATATTTACAAAAGATTTGGTTTATTTTGAGATTATTTATAATTGTTATTAATGTTGGAAATTTTTTTAATAAATAGAATTAAAATTTTCAATATGGTTGATATTATTGAATTTTTTTATATATTATGAATATGATTAATATTATGAAATTTTATTTAGATTAAAAAATTGTTCATAATTATAAATAATATTGGCTATATATATATATATATTTGGGTAAATATTTACATATTATAGTTTTAAGGGTTAGGTTAATTGGTCGAGGCCTTGTTGCTAAAGCACTTTGTCTTTGGGAGGTAATGGGTTCAATTCTCCTCTTCCAAAACCTTACAAATTTGAGATTAAGCAAGGAGGCTCAATCCAAACTCTCAAACATTTTAGAGATATCCAAAGCTTGCAAATAGTAAGTAAGGAGGCTCAATCCAAACTCTCAAACATTTTACCCATGACACATTTGACATTGAGCAAAGACGATCAATCCAAGATCAATCCAAACTCAATCCAAACTCTCAAACATTTTACCCATGACACATTTGACATTGAGCAAAGACGATCAATCCAAGATCAATCCAAACTCTCAAGCAGTTTACACCCATATCATTTTCAACATTATGTGTTTTCTATGAAAGATTATTTTTTTTCCACTAATGCTGAGTTCGAGATATCCTTACTAGCTATTGGAGGATCCACATTGACATGTGATTTTTTTTGGTAAGAGTTTGATGTAGCACATGTTTTTTCTTGGTTGTATCTACTTCCTTCTTATTTGTTGGTTTTTTCTTGTCCTAAAGCTCTTCCTCTTTGAATACATGATCACCTTGCGCTCATTTCTACCATTTAGGCCTTTGTTTGCTATCATGAGAACTTTATTTGCTATTATGAGAATATTTGGAGCAATTTTTAATTACATGCTCTATTTCATAGTATGCTCTACACGGAAATGAAATATTCTCGTAGTCTAGTTTTGAAATATTTTGAAACCAAACATAGTTTGGAGTTGTCAAATTAATTTTGGTGGGAACACACTTGTTGAAGTCCATGTCCACGCAAATGTTGGCATAAATAGTCTTGTAATTTTTTTGCTTAAGAACAACAATGATAAAACTTTCTCAGTGCATTTTCTGAAGCGTTAATCAAATAGAGACTCTGTGGAGATTGATGTCATTACCAATCAAAAGTGGGAACCTAAGGCTGCATGAAGAGACAAACATTCCCAAAACCAAGCCCTTGCTTCATAGATGGTCTTATTGTCCTCTATATTATCAAAAACCATAGTGAAAAGGGGCTTCCATGTGTTAGAGATCCATTTGTGCAGATCCTCCAACCGCTCCCAATACCCATTAAAACTGCAAATCAAGGCATTCTCTCAAAAATATTCTTCACAACAAAAAACTTCATCATCAACAAGAACATTGAAGGAAGAAATTTCTTGAAAGGGAAGATGGAAACCACCTGAAGAAATTTCAGCATAAAGTTGCATGAAACTAAGAGTTGCATGAAACTCTATAGGTGCACAAAACTCAAGAGCCACCTTGACATATAGCCATACCTACAAAATAAACTGTCTTTTTTTGCCTAATCACAAGGATTGGATTGGCAAGGATTTCTAGATCTTCTCCCATCTCAAAAATCTTAAATAAATTTAGTTAATTTAAATTATTATTTTTCTTGTAATCTAATCAATAATTATTTTATTATTATTATTATTTGTTAAGGTAGTTGGATGTGGATGTGAATGTGGTCTCCGATTTAAATAGGTAGCCTACTCACATTTACTTTAAATTTTCACAGGTTGGTCACAAGTATATGGTTTGAGTCAAGAAATTATGATGAAATTAGACAGAAATTTTTGAAAATATAGATTACAGCTATCAAATTTCAAGATTTTGAGTGCCATAAAGATTCTTGATAGAGCTGAATCCATTTCCACGGACAATTCAAACACTCCAACATTCTGATTTTTTTATTAAAGAGCTTCTTGGATTATCCACAGTATTTTGGAACATTTGTGGACATTTCTAATCCCAACAGGGATCCATCAAATGTCTTGAAGATGGATCACCTCTGGGATTCGAAACGTAGACAAATGTTCCAAAATAATGTGAATAATCTGGAAAACTCTTCAATAATTGAAAACCACAAAAGCTTAAAAACCAAAAAATCATGATTTTTTGAAATTTATTTTACTGGATTTCTGCCAAAAACAATTTGTGAGGTCGAGAATTTGTGACGAAAAAGCCATTTAAAAAAAGATTTGTTCGCTCAAAAAAAATTATAGTGAAATTCCGAATTTTAAACTGGATTTATGTGATCCACAAGATATTACAACGGAAATTGGTTCAAAAAATCTTTATACCAAGATTCCCAACCTTAAAGGCCGGTAAAGCCCCAGTTGATTAGATAGTTCTTTTAAAAGCTCCTCATGTCGGTAGTTTCCTTTGTTCTCTGGTTGTCCATACCCCTCCTGCTTCACTTACTTTCTCTGCTTTATTCTTAATAACCATTTGCAGAGCTTCACCAAACTGATATTTTCAGCATGCTGCTGTAATAATAATGCTGTGTAACTTAGCAGGCGATATATGGTCACTCATCACTACAGAGACCAAGAAGGAATTGAAAGTGAAAGTGTGATATAAGCGATATATATATTGAATATATCGGTAAAGTCGGAACTAGAAGAGAGAGAGCACATTCTGCACTGCAAAATCTGCTGTGAGAAGACTGAGAAGTTGAAATTTCAATTGCATCAGTGCAATATTTCACTGGATGTGCCATCTGTCTTCAAGTTCCGGCTCTCCTGATTCAAAACGTAGACTAGCTTTCTATCAACTTAGGTATGTACCATTTTAACCTACCAGCATAGGTTTATTTGTTTCTATTGAAGGTAATTCGTTCAATTTGTCATAGTATCATTTAGGTTTAGTTTGTTGCGTTGAATAAGCTGCAGCACTCACTATTATCTCACAAGCGGATTTCTTTCACTTTTTGCGTGCACTGGAACCCCGTGCATACGGCCAGATTGTATTGCAGGTGTTATTCGGACATGAGTATACGCGAGCGACAGGGGCGCGAGCATTAAAAACAGCTGCGGCGCAGAGATATTGGTTGGGCTCTGCTTGTTTTTTTATACACGGTGGGAAAATTAGTTAGTTTGTTTGTTTTGAGTATTTCAGTATTTTCAAATTTGTGGTAAATGTTAAATAATATGTTTTTTTTAATGGAGTATTGCAAAATATACCTATTTTTGTAGATTTGGTAGTAAAATGGTTATGTTCAAATAAGTTTTTTTTGTTTACAAACAAAAAGTTTTATACATCTATATATCAATTTAATGTTTGGTTTAGCTGTAAACTTAAAATTATATATATATATATATGTTCAAATTCAAGATAAATGGTAAATAATATATCTTTTATGTAGTATTTTAAAAGTACAGTAAGGTGGGGATGCTTTTCTCCAAGCTCTTTGAGTAGAGAGGTATAATTTTAAAACAAATTAAATAATTGGTTTCTTTAGGTTTGATAAGTCAAAGTTTAGTCTCAATAGACGTTAACCACCACCACCACTATATAAATATATTAAAATTTATATATATTTTAAAATTTTAATATATATTCATTTTATAATATTTAACTGTATTTTTAAATTCTTTTATTTGTTATTGTTTTTCGTTTACAAATTTGACATTAAAAATATTGTACAATTTCTTCAAATTTACAAACCATGTATACTTATTATTTAATAAAGATATAATAAATACTATGAATATTATAATAGTTAGTCTTGAATTTAAAATGCATATAGATAACACAAATTTGCTGAAAAGTCAACTCTGTTTTGATTTTGATTATATATATAATATTAAAATTAAATTTAAAAATTAAATTATAAAATTTAAATTAATTATTTTAAATTTAATCATCATAAATTATTTGAAAATAAAATTTAATAAATACTTAATCTTATATATTGAAATAATTAATTTACTTCAATATAAATTTTTTTAATTAATATATTATAAAAAAAAATTAAAATTAAAATATTTTATATTGATTTAATTTTCTACTTTTAAATTATCTTTTAAAAGTTAATTTAAAAATCCAATCTTCAAATTACTCTTTGAGTTTTATAAATAGTTTAGAAACTAAATTAAAATACCAGTATTCAAACAGTCTTCTTAAATACCAATATTCAAACGGTCCTCTTTAAGTTTTATAAATAAACTAAATTAAGTTAAAATTCCTCAGTTCAAACTACTCATTTAAACTTAGTAAATTAAATTTATTAATGTTTAAATAATTTTACTAAATACTTTACTTTTAAAAGTGTTTATTTTTCAGTGAATTTTATGTTTATTGTAGATTTAGTAAATTTGATGAAAAGAAACGAAAATAACTATTTCACATCATTCATATCTATTAAATTTCTAAATATATCAATAAGCTCAAATTTTTAAAAAGTCATAAACTTCTAAATTTTCATATTGATGAATTTGTAATTTTACATTCAAAAATTTTCGTTTACTTAAACCCAATCAATTAATTCAATCAAGTAGAACAACCCTGATATGAATTAATTTAATCAACTAGAACCATAAAATGAATCAATTAAATGAAGTAGAATAACCTACTTAGTTACAGAATTTCTACTTAGAATTTTACCGAGAAATAAATATTATTTTGTAGACATGTCAAAGTATGTTTTGAATTTTATAAGTAAATATGAATTAATTAAAAATTAATGAAATATGAATTGTTTGTTGCTTTCACCATTTGCAAAGCATGATTGCATTGTTGCTACATCTTGTTATTGCCCAAAGAAATGTCAGTGTCACAAAGTTAGACATTTCAGATTATTCTTTGCTGTTATAGATATGTCATTGTCACAAAACTTATGTCACAAAGTTGGACATTTCAGGTTGTTCTCTGCTGTTATAGATATGTCATTGTCACAAAATTTATAAAAGTTAGACATTCCAGCTTGTTCTTTACTGTTATAACTTGTTTAGCATTTGTATTTTTATATAGATTGCAGATTTTGAATCTCCAATAAAATGTTGAATTTATTTTTCTATTTACTTTTCTCCATATTTATTAAATGATCAAATTTACAATTAACAAAAATTTAAAATAACTTATTAAATTCATATAAATATATTTTAATTTGTTTTTATTTTGTTAAATAACCATTACTCAATTTTGAGATAGAAAAACTGTAAATAGCTTTATTCTGACTTTATCTTTACAAATTTGGACTATAATCTCTCGGCACACAAACTTATATGCAGAGACAGTAACCTCACAGCCCCCTGTCTTTTGGATTTTCCATTTACATAAAAAAAAATATATCCCTGAAAGACATGTAAAAACAATTAAAACCAGAAAGTGAAGTTCATGTTCAGTTTATCCATCTCATAGAAGAGAAGGGAAGGGTTAAAAATCCATTCAATAGGACGATCAAAACATTTTCCCCACGTTCACTGAGCTTCATTATAACGTCTATCCAAGGGCTTGGATAAAGGGAATCGAAGCATTGAGATGATAGAATTCATGCAATTAATTTGTATGCCTCCCCTTTAGATTTTTTATCTTAAAAGTTAGTGCTTTATTTTTACTAAACACTTTTTTAATTAAGACTTTTTTATTTAACATGAAAATATATGGTCAATGTTTTTTATTTTATTTAATAGGAAAATACATAGTTGATGTTTGTAGGTTATATATGAATGATAAGTTTAATTATAATATAGTAATTATAAAAGAGTATTAAATTATATTGATTTTTTAGAATTTTTAAATTTTTTTATTGAAAAATATTATAAAATTATTGTATAATTTTATTGGGTTAAAATGTTAAAAAAGTTGGCAATATGATAAATATTTTGAAATTAAGATGTAATCTAAGTATATCTTAGATAATTTGAAATAGAATGTTTTTTATTCTCAAACTTCATAATTTCATTTCCTTATGGTATTTGAATTTCCATCTTATTTTTAACTCTTTATCCCACTGTAATTTAAATATTTTTAATATTATTTTTATTCTACATTATGATCTTTATCTTTATTCCCCAATGATTTAGGCTCTATAATTGGCCATCCTTGTGATATCTCAACTTTAGCTAAATGTGGTTTTCTCGGAGGCACTTGTCATCTGTGTTGTTTAACTTGTTCTTATAGATTAGGTATCTAGTCATAACTATGCTCTCAATGGGAGAAAATATTACTTCACTGAGGAGGAGGATAGGATAGGATAGGGTGACTCTCCTTTAGTTTGAGATTAAAGGTTATAAAATGCTTTTGGATTTGTTCTATTTTCTCCACAACTCTCTAAAGATACCGCATCACATCTATATCATATATGAAAAGATCTATTGATTTACAATTAATGTCACAAAATAGTTGTACCCACTCAAAGATGACACTAACATGGGGACACACACCTCTAAATGTACCAAATCCAATATGCCCTTCGACCTATTTTCACTACTAGGAAAGGTTGTCTCAGTATAATTTCCAAGTACGCAACCTATTTACACACCCAAACTTTGGAAGACTAGCTGACCATCTCCCTCAATATAGGTAAGGCTATGTGGTGCGAGTGACCCATCCTCATGTGCCAAAACTTGTACAAAGTATCATTGTCATGAATCGGGTTTCGTAAGGGCTAACCCTTCTCTCCTCCTACTCGCCTAACCGATGCTTGAACTAGAAGATCTTAGCTTGACAAGTACCTAACCATATTTTGAAGTACACCTCATACCCCTTATCCTCCATGGTTGAGATTGCTAGAAGGTTCTTGGTCAACCCTGGAACATACAATACCTATGTCACCTCCGAAGGCTCTCCTGACTCTATCTAAAACTGAATAGTCCAAACCCGCTCTACTACACACTTGGAATTATTGCCAAGCTCTACATATAGCTTTGAGTCTCCCTCCGGATTCAAAAATACAAATGAAAAACTCTCTTGATCTCGTCCTACGAAGAGAAGCACCATTGTCCATGAACCAGGCACCCTTCACTATGGTGCCAAAAAGACAAGACACCAACAAGAAATCCTCCTAAAACCTAGTGGAAAACTCATTAATTTGGGAACCCACTGAAGCTGCAACTTATGCTTTCCCCTTTCCCTTCATCTTGTTTAGAAATTGACCTACATAATGGAAAATTTTATTACATGCAAATCACTTAATTTTTCTCATGTTCTTCTTCCTCCCATCCTCTAAATAATCTTCCCCACTCACATTCTTCTTGATCTTCCCCTTACTCTTCCTTGCCTAACTCACAAGGGAAGGGTTCTCGTCATCACCTTTCTATTGGACAAAAGAGTATAAACAAAATATGAACAAGCTATAACAATAACTGGCACATTATAAAGCAAACATGACTAATGTATATGATTCCAAGGCTTCTGCCTTCAAACTCGAAGAGGAACTCAACACCATTCAAAAGATAATGTATGATAATATAAAATAGTTCCAACATCATGCTACCCATTTTCTTACTTTGTAAATGTTATAGATAAGAAGGTGGTATTAGGTGGAGTACAATTCAACATGGATGAACTAAAAATGTGGAAAGAAAAAGAAAATTATTCCCTAGAAGACCTGGCTAGGATGATAGAAAAGGAAAATCAACTCAATTAATTTTTTCCTTCACATTTTAAAGGGATAAATTGGTCCCATGTTAAGAGAACTAGTTTCTTATGAAGTTGCCTTTGAGCATCTACTTTTTAGGCACATCCTAGGCATCTACTCTGAACATGAAGTGTGGACCACCTACACACAAGATAAAACACATGGTGAACTATGACCATAATGGAAGATGAAATTTAATTTGAAATATTCTTTAGGAAAAAAATAAAAAAGGGATGATGAATAGCCTATAATTGAAGCTAAGAAGACAAAAGGATAGTTATAGACCAAAAATTTTAAAATCCTAATAATAAGTTGTAGAAGGGGCTTTTGGCTTATTGATAGTTTGTAAACTATTTTATATACTTTAATGAGAAGGATCCCTCAAGACCAATTTTGAGGAGGTCCATTGGTGTCAATTATTGTATATGATTAGAATTAATTCTATTATTAAGTTGTTATTACTATCAATGTAAGAATGTATTCATCTATTGATGATTTTTTTGCAATGAATAGTATAGTTCTTAATTTTCTTTTCTAAGATGTTTTCTTTAGGATAATTAATGTGATATTATGACTGGTAATTGCATCAAGAGGCACTCTACAGCCCATTATGGGGAAGATGTTGTAGTGAAGTGTTTGATAAAGTAATAATAATAATAATAATAAAAGGTAATGTTGTATCAATTAAAAAAGTAATAAAAGTAATAGTAAAAATAATAAGTCTACTCAATTTAATTTGATATATTGCAATTTTGTTTGTATTAACAAAATTACAAAAAATCATATTATGCAACCATAATATTTAAAAACATCATCTCATATAGAAACTCAATACTCTCAACTTGTAACAACTGCTAGGACATTCTCTGTTAGGGTTTTAATTAGAATTTGATTTTTGCGTTGTCATGGAAATGTGAGGGGGGGTGGGGCTCAGAGGCCTCCTCCTTTCGATAAATTGTCACGGGAAAGGGTAAGGAGCCCAAGACCTATTTATTCACAAAGCTTACCACCTATAACGCTTATAACACCTCCAGAAAACTGGTTTCCAGTCGCCCTGGTAAGAGAGGGGCAGGGAAAATCTCTGACCAAAATATCAGCTCGCGGTAGGCACACAAAGGTGGGAAAGATCAAAATCAGCCGCATTCAACTAATCACTTAAAGCCAAAAAAAAAAAAAATCCCATTTCTGGAGACATAGGACCCAAATGTTGCGGCTTACATGGACTTCATGCAAGAACATGTAATCATTTTCAAATTTATGGGCATCTTGCCCACAGAGAAAACCCTAAACTAATAGATACAAACTAAGTGGCACCCCAAGGGGAGATCAAGCTTCAACTAGGCTCCAAAGGGTTCTTCACGATGATATTTGATCTCCTGGAGAACTAGGATCACATTTTTTAGGGAGGCCCATATTTCATCAACTCGATAGGACTCTACATGTGTTATTGGAAAGAGAATTTCACACCTGAAAGAGAGGATTTCACCCGGGTACCTTTTTGGGTCAGGTTATACTCCCTGCCCACAGACTATTAGTTGCCATCAATTCTAAAAGGCATAGGATACGAAAGAGGGGAGTGCATAAAAATGTCTGAAGGCACAAGAGTGGGAAATTACGTCTCATATGCTCACATCTGCGTCTCTCTATATGTTTCAGGTGGGTTCGTGGAGGCAACCAAGCTTGTGTTTAGGGAAAAAGTGTGTCTACAAAACATCGACTATGAACACATACCCTTAAAAATGTAGGAAGTGCCATGAACACAGGCACCTCCTCAGAGACTTCCCCTAGAATGTCTCCCAAACTGCTAACTAAGAGCAGCCACCCATCACAAAAAACAACAAAAGAACTCGAGGAAAACAAGGCCAAGTGTCCCAATAAAAAAGAAATAAATTTTAAGCCTTTGGAGAGTAACAAGAGGAAAAAAACACAAAGGAAAACATAGAGGATGAAGGTAACAAGGTGCCTTAGGAGGCCATCCACCAAGCTCAGAACCAGGAGGCCATTCCTAAGGAAATTATTAATGAGAACAGATAGCACTCAAAGGACATATATATGGACCAAGAAAACAATGATGATTCAGTAGAGGAAAAAGTAATAGAAGAGGCTCTAGGGGGAATGGATCTAAATACGATATTAGAAGTATGGGAAAATCATGGCCTAGAAGCCATCCCGGAGGAATACATACAAAGAATAGAATCAACATACTTATCCAAGAGGAGCTAAAGAAGACCACTAAAAAGAGGCAACATGGATATCACAACACCAAAGGTATAATGTCCAACATTCCAGTTGACCAATATGACCCTAAAGGACCGGGAAGGAAATGAGGTAGGAAATCATCAATTCAACTCCTACAAGAGCTGGGTGCGAATTGATCAATGAGGGAAAGGTAAGAGTCCCTAACCTAACTCCAAATATTTCTCAATGAATCTCATCTCATGGAACATTAGAGGCTTAAATGGCCCTATGAAAAAAAGGCTCCTAAAGTAGAGAATAATGAAATACAAGCTAGAGATAATGCTCCTTCAGGAAACAAAAGAGCTTTAGGAGACCTACTAGCTCTTGAGAAACAATGTTGCGGAAGTTACAGTTATATATCCAATGCAACACGAGGTACAACATGAGGTAATTTGATTCTATGGAATGACTCACTATTTGATCTCACCACCTTAATAGCCACTAAGATATCAATCTGACACAGCCTAAGCTACGTAAACCCATAGTATGCATATTTAAAAGCATATGTATATATTTAACCCAAGGTCAAGCACCCTCATTTCGGATGTAATTATTAATCAGAAAATTCTATTTTAAAAGCTATAGTCATGAACTCAAATAATTATACGCCTAATTATTTGTAACTCAATGCTTTCGATTTTGGATTTAAATTGTATGCCAACAAATATTTATTCAGGCCCCAACTTATCATCCATTTCACCTTTATAACATACCTTGAATTTTAAATCTCCACTGTCAACTTCAACTCTCATCCAACGATTTTCGCACTTGATGATGATTATCCATTAGATTTTACCATATGCCGATGCTCCTTAGCATATTTAAAATTTCACCGTCGATTTCCTCACATTTCCAAGCTGATTAATATCGCACCTCAACATGCACGATGGTTAGAGTTTTCATATCATGCGAAATAGGTGGTTTCTTTTGGCTGTGTCACTTCCTTAACACTATCTCATACTTTCAATAATTACCACTTACAATTTTTATGTCGTGTGAAAACCATTTGCTATTTATAAAACCGATTCTCTGTTCCTCTACGCCATCGATTCATGGTTTCTGCCTTCATTCGACGCACAACCTTCTACTTTTTTGTGAATATTGTAGATAAATTTGCTTCACGGATTCCATAGAAATTTTTTATATAAAAATCGGTCCATATGATTAACTCAGCCCCCATTATTCATAAGATGAGGCGAACTTTCATTTTTAGAAACTAAGCCAGAAGAAACAGTGAAGAATTTGTAACACCCGTCACTTTTTGTAGAGTTCTCTTGGGAAATTCTACGTGTAGATAAATTCCTTGAGTCAATCTATGCTCTCGATTACTGTGTGCATCACGTTGTTCAATTGCGGCTGCGGCTGTGGCTTCTTCTGGGGCGTATATGCAACCTCTACACAGTTTAATTTTACACTTTATTTAACTCATTTGTGGATCAATCATTGATCCAATTTGTGATCAATGATGATTCAAATTTCCACTCAAATATTACTATGGAAATCACCATACCAAACCCCCACTACAGAGTTTTTATCACGCATTTTTTCCTTCATATCCAAAACATTTATCACACAGGTTAAGCCGAAATTAAAACTTGTATCCCTCATAAAGGCTTCTACATTCAATTAAAATCATACACAGAACTTCAATTAAACCAAGATCGGTCTCATTCAATTATGGTCACACACAGAACAATTCTGAACACAATGAAACCCTCCTTTCATTTATAAACAATATTTACATAAACTCAGAACATGTCATGTTCTGTCTTCTCTCCTTTAGGCCTGATCTATGTTCACTTGGCCATTTTTTTTCTCTGCTCGTAAGACAAATTTTCTCCCTTCCATAAAGTATTTGAATAATCGGTCCCTCATGCCTTTAAGGCTCACAAAAAGTTTCTGGAAGCATTTTTGGTTTAGATCCATAGTTCCCTCCACAAAATCCTCAGTATTTTCTAACTCTATCTTTGACTCAACTAACTCCTAAGGATTCTCTCTAATCCTAAAAATCATGAAACCATTTCCTAGTCTAAGTATTTAAAATATTCCAAAATCTCTCAATTATCACTAAACACTCATGTTCTCCTATATTCGAGAACATTAACAAATATCCTCACTTTATCTAATTAATTCCAACTCTCTTTAAAACATTAAAATTACATAAATTTAACTCTTTTTGGGAATCAAATTCCCTTAAAACATAAGAGCCCCATTCTACTAATTACAATAATTTTATCGATCCAAATGCTCCTGCATCAGACTCCCAAGGTGAGAAAATTTATGACCTCCTGGTCATAAGCTTTTATGTATCACTCCACGAGGATCCCAAACCTTAGTTTTTAAATTCCCATAAGCTCTTTTCTCTTGTTGTTGTTGTGTGTCTATTATCTTCTGTTTCATCTTCCTCTTTTCAATCAGCTTCACATTATGATTGATTATCCCTTTTCTGTCAGTTTTCTCCATTTGGATTGTTTTATCGTTAAATTCCATAATTCTTCAATTTCTATGTCCAGCATATCATTGAGTTGGTACATGCTCTGCCATTTACTGTTTCTTTCTTCTTGCTGAAGTTTTCTGTTTTCGTCCACTAGCTGCTGCATCTCCACATTCTGTATATTTTCAAACTGCTGCTTATCTATTCCAACTTTTTCTATTTCAACTTTTGGTATTGCTCTTGAGATTGCTCCAGTTACTGCTATAGATATTGCTACCTCCCAAACTTCCTAAATATATTTGAAGATATCTCCCTCTGCAATATCCAATTGCTGCTCTTTGTTTGCAAATTTACTTTCAAAAATTAAATTGTTATTCAATTTCCTGATTGCAATAATATATTCAGTCTCAACCTTCTGTCTAAAATTAATATCTGCCTTGATGTCAGTTAAATTTTGAGACATTTCCATGTCAATGTCTACAATTTCTTTCACATGCTCAAATGCTTCCAAAATATGATTTAGCAATTCATTTCCTACATGCTTCCTTTCAACCATTTCATCACTATGTTGTTTACTGATTCCAAAATAACTCTCTTCTTTAAGCCATTTCTCAAAGAATTGTCCTTCCTCTTCAGGCTATTTTGGTTTCCAATGTTGAAATTGATATTTTCCTTCTTCTTCCATGGCTATCTCTTTCTGCATCAAATCTTGATTCTCTAGTCTTTTTCCCAACAATTTAATATATTTATTCCATGTATTAAATACTTCCACGAAATTTTCTTTGTCCTTCTTTACTTGGCTATTCTCCTGCAACAAATTTTCTTTAGTATCTGCATCAAAATCTGCAAACATAAAAAATTTTAAAATAAAAAACATAAGGCCTTTGTGCCTCTTCTTCCTCTAGCAACATTTTAGTATGTTGCTCTCATTTTCCTTCCTCTATCGGCACCTCAGTATGCTAATTCAATCTTCCCAAATAATTATTGAGACTGTTAGCTAGTCTTTTCTCTTTATTATCTGTTCCAATGGTGTCTCTCTGTGTTGGTTCACAGTAGTGAACTTTTTCTTTTGTGATTAAATTGTCACACTCTGATTCCTTCAGCAAATAATCCAATAGCTTCAACTCTTTCTCCCATTCACTGCCTATCATTACATCAGAATAATGATCTTTCATTAATGTTTTAGCTATCATGCTCTCTCCTTCAAATTTACCTTTTACTTGTTGTAGGTTATCTTTATCTTGGAATTGTTTGATTCTTGCTGTCACCCTTACATATTTACCCTCTTGATACTTCTGAATTTCCACTTCATCTCCAAACAATTTCTACTCAATATCTTCAACCACAGAATCATACTCATTCATGCCATTCAATGAATCTGCAAACAAACTATTGGTCTTTAAATTATAATATTCTTCTGTCTCTGTGACTATTAGAGACATGTTTTCATCCTGAGGAACTGTAATTGCAATCTCTTTTTTATCAGGTTCTGCAAGCTTCATTTCTCCTTCAGGTTCCTTGAGCCATCTTTCCAAGAATTATGTTTCCATTTGAAATCTTTCCAGCATTTCATCACAACCTTCATTTTCAGTTTCACTCTTTTTCTGGCAATCCTCCTGAGTTATCCTGTTTTCTATATCATCACATTGCAATTTTTTTTTTATCAATTTCATTAAACAATTTCATTTGTTTACCTCCTTGGAATATCATTACGATATTTTCATTGTGCTTCTACTCCATAAAAAATTTAACTGGCTGTCTTACACCAAACAAAAATTCATCTATGAATTCTTTCTGCTGCAATAAATCAATATCTTTCTCCTCTAAAAGGAATTCTCCATCATACTTCACCTCAAGAGCTTTATTCATCTTTGTGAAAGTTTCACCAAACTGTTCATCATCTTCTGCACATCCTGTAATCACATACAAACTATGAGATTTAAAAGCACAAGGCCCCATAGCCTCATTTCCTTCCTTTGTCAACATATCTTCGAATTGTTTTGGACTATTCCCATAGTCCATGGAATCTTTGTTATTATCCTCTTCACCCAAAACTCCACCCTGTTCTGGTCCACAAATTAAAACTTCCATTTCAAACTCTGTTTCTCTGTGTTTTTCCTCCAACCACTTCACTTGCCTCTGTTGTAGATTTTATGTAATTTAGGCCACTTCACTGTCTTTTTCCTCAAGACCCAACTTTGTCTTTGGGTTTCTTCTATCATCATATTTAATTTATTAAATTGTTCTCTTATCTCAACAATCTCTTTGTCATGCTCCTCTTGACTCATATGTTTCCTGCAGATTTCTTTAACATCATTTTTCTTCATCTTTTAGTTTTCTTCTGAACCTTTCACGTGAATTTCCATAGACATATTCTCTTCTGTGTGAGCTTGTATGCCTACAACCGATCAACCTCCTACCGAGTTAATCTTCTCACCAAGCTTCTCCTTTGTCTGGTCTTCAAGTTCTCTCCTTCTCAGAACTTGTATTGAGCAATATCGCTCTCTTCTCTGGTTATTGCACTCACTTCATTTAAATACACCACCGTCCTTGTCTATTCCAAGCCTTAGCTGGAATAAGGTCCTGCTACAATTTCTAAGAACTTTCAAAAGTTCTTCCTAGAGTCTCACTGCTGCAATCTTGTGCCAACTTTCCACTCCTTTAACCTGTTGTGGTCTTGTTCAGAACCCCTGCTATGACTATCAATAGTCATCTTCTTCTTTCTATCTCTATGATTTCATCACTTACTCCCTCACTATGAGCTTTTCTAAGCATCTGCAACAAAAATTCCTTCCTGCTGCCACTTACCTCACTAAGTTTTTCTCTAGACTTGGACTTTTGGCAAGTATGGTTCTCTATCTCTGGAACCTCCTTGAGCTTTCCTCTACTCCTTATAGACTTAAAATCATCTGCTCCTTAAAAAACACAATTTTCCTCTTGTATTTCAATTTCTAGATGAAATACTAGGTTCTGACCACACTTCTTCTTTCGCTCAGAAATCCTTGTTTTTTTTTATCATTGCTTCTTAAGGTTTGATCTTTTTTTGCTGAGATATTCTTCCTTCATCTGTAACCTAAGATATGCAAACACAATCCTCAAAACCAAATTTACCACAAATATACCTACAAGATCTTGTCATGATCTTGTCTCTCCTTTTCCAACATTTTGAATGGTTCATCTACTTTCTAACTCAAATTTTGCAGATCTGAATTTCCTCATAGTCTTAGGCTACCATGCTTCCATGGCATACCTTTTCCAATCTACAACTGCTGCTAATCAGATTTAAAATCTGATCCTATAACTTCTTTTTCAATGTCTATTACAGCTTTCTAAAGAACTTTAATTCTATTTCACACAAAATCAATCATTAAATAATCATATCATTTTCCAATACATACAGAATCCAGTTCTGCTCCGATACCACAATTGACGCAGCCTAAGCTGCGTAAACCCATAGTATGCATATTTAAAAGCATATGTATATATTTAACCCAAGATCAAGCACCCTCATTTCGGATATAATTCTTAATCAGACTATTCCCTTTTAAAAGCTATAGTCATGAACTCAAATAATTATTCGCCTAATTATTTGTAACTCAATGCTTTCGATTTTCGATTTAAACCTTATGCCAAAAAATATTTATTTAGGCCCCAACTTATCATCCATTTCACCTTTATAACATATCTTGCATTTTAAATATCCACCGTCGACTTCAACTCTCATCCAACGGTTGTCGCACTTGATGATGACTATCCATTAGACTTTACCATATGCCAATGCTCCTTAGTGTATTTAAAGTTTCACTGTCGATTTCTTCACATTTCCAATCTGACGGATATCACACCTCAACATGCATGATGGTTAGAGTTTTCATATCATGCGAAATAGGTGGTTTCTTCCTGCTACGTGTCACTGCCTTAACATTATCGCATCCTTTCAATAATTACCACTTACCATTTTTATGCCGTGTGAAAACCACTTGCTATTTATAAAACCGCTTCTTCGTTCCTCTGCGCCACTGATTCATGGTTTCTGCCTTCATTCAACGCACAACCTTCTCCTTTTTGGTGAATATTGTAGATAAATTTGCTTCACGGATTCCATAGAAATTTTGTATCTAAAAATCGGTCCATATGATTAACTCAGCCCCCATTAGTCATAAGATGAGGTGAAATTTCATTTTCAGAAACTAAGCCATAAGCAACGGTGAAGAATTTGTAACGCCCGTCGCTTCTTGTAGAGTTCTCTCAGGAAATTCTGCGTGTAGATAAATTCCTTGAGTCAATATGTGCTCTCAATTACTGCATGGATTGCGTTCTTCAATTCATTGGTATGAAAAATTGCGGTTGTGGCTTCTTCTTGGGTGTATATGCAACCTCTACACGGTTTAAGTTCACACTTTATTTAACTCGTTTGTGGATCAATCATTGATCCAGTTTGTGATCAATGATGATTCAAATTTCCACTCAAATCTTACTATGGAAATCACCATACCAAACCCCCACTGCAAAGTTTTTATTATGCACTTATTCCTTCACAGCCAGAACATTTATCACACAGGTTAAGTCGAAATTAAAACTTTTGTCCCTCATAAAGGCTTCTACATTCAATTAAAATCATACACAGAACTTCAATTAAACCGAGATCGGTCTCATTCAATTATGGTCACACACAGAACAATTATGAACACAATGAAACCCTCCTTTCATTTATAAACAATATTTACATAAACTCAAAACATCTCGTGTTTTTTCTTCTCTCCTTTAGGCCTAATCTACGTTCACTTGGCCATTTTTTCTCTGCCCGTAAGCCAAATTTTCTCCCTTCCAAAAAGTATTTGAATACTCGGTCCCTCATGCCTTTAAGGCTTGCAAAAAGTTTCTAGAAGCATTTTTGGTTTAGATCCATAGTTTCATCCACAAAATCCCAAGTATTTTCTAACTCTATCTTTGACTCAACTAACTCCTAAGGATTCTCTCTAATCCTAAAAATCATGAAACCATTTCCTAATCTAAGTATTTACAATATTCCAAAATCTCTCAATTCTCATAAACACTCATGTTCTCCTATATTCGAGAACATTAACAAATATCCTCACATTATATAATTGATTCTAACTCTCTTTAAAACATTAAAATTACATAAATTTAACTCTTTTTGGGAATCAAATTCCCTTAAAACATAAAATCCCCTATTCTACTAATTACAATAATTTTCTCGAGCTAAATGCTCCTGAATCACAATCAGTGTAGTCTTGAAAGTCATAGGAACTTCTGAAATAATAAGTGTTACAAAAAATTATGGACCTCACAAAGTAGAAGAAATAATCTAGATGTTGAACTCCCTGAGGAAAATCACCAAGGAATTTCCACATCCCCACAAAATCATAGAAGTGGATTTTAATATGATCCTCAAACTCTCATAGCAAAAAGGAGGGCTTAGGAGATTAGATGGGGATGCAGAGGATTTTGAAGTGGCCATTAACCTGATCATACTAATGGATCTGTATACTACCAATGGAGTCTACACTTGGAATAACAGAAAGGGTGGGGACATACAATTAGCTTCTAGGCTGGACATATTCCTCATCTCAGAATCCATCTTCCTTGCCTCTCCAGAAACTGATGGCCAAATCCTCCCCCAAGTGGGATCTGACCACTGCAAAATAGCCCTGAAAATACACCTCTCTATAGCACCCAGGAACATGACTTTCATATTTGAGGTTTTATAGCTTGAGCATCCTGATTTCCAGAACAACCTGAAGGATTGGTGGACCAATTCCCCTCCTTAGAGAGGTTCTCAAATGTATGAATTTAAGCAAAAACAGAAGAGTGTAAAGAACCGGATCAACAAATGGAACAAATAGGTATTTAGAAACATCATCATGGACACAAAGGATCTAAGAGGAGGATGGAGGAGCTTCAACCACAAATAATTTATCAGGGCATCACTGATCCAATGAATCAAGAGGAAAAATACATGCAAAGGATATGGGAAGAATGAATTAAATAGGAAGATAAGTTGTGGAAACAAAAAACCAGGGTGCAATGGATAAAACGTGGGGAGAGAAACTACAAGTTATCCCATCAAGGCCAACAGGATTCTAAGCCTAAGAAAATCTGATGGAGATATGGCAAGCACTCAGGAGGATATATCATAGGAATTAAGCAGGATTTATGGAAGAGTCTTAGAGGAACCAAATATAGAAATATCCCAAGCCATCAGAGAAATTACTAGAAATGTTCCCACCATTTTGAATCTGGACCACAACACCATGCTTCTAAAGGAGGTCACCATGTAAGAAGTAGGGGAATTGTCATGGAAATTCCTTCGAGAAAATACCTTGGGTCGGATGGCTTTACCATCGAATTCTTTAAGGCTTGTTGGTCCATAATAAAGGAAGAATTTCATGTAATAATGGAAGACTCGAGGAAAAAAAAGATAGTGTTGGAAGTCTTCAACGTACCTTCCTAACTCTTATCCCTAAGGAAGAGGGAGTTGATTCTCTGAGTCGATTCTGGCCCATATCTATCTGTAATGTAATCTACAAGATCATCTCTAAGGTTTTGAAAAACATAATTAAATCATTATTTCCACTTCTAATCTCATCCAATCAATCAAGATATGTGGGAGGGAGGAAGATTCTGGAAAATATCATTCTTTCTCATGAGACCATCCACTCACTCCAAACCCTGAAGAAAACGTGGATTCTAATGCAACTTAATATGTCGAATTATTTCGATAAGATAAGTTGAAATTACATGTAGGAGGTCCTCAAGGCCTTCGATTTCCACAAGGATTGTATTGATTTGATAATGGCCCTATTCTTGAGATTCTTCTTCTACATCCTCCTTAATGGAGACCCCACCAAATTGAGGAATCCAACAGGGTGACCCACTTTCCCCATTCCTCTTCATTCTCATGGCATGGGGTCTGGGAAGATATTTACAAGCCACCCTAGCAACCAAAATTTTATTGGTATAAATATGTATGCCTCTTCCCCTATTTCCACCCACCAACAATTTGTTGATGAAACCATTCTTATGGGTACCTTGACTATTGAAGAAGATTAAACTTTAAAACACATTTTGAACCTCTTCTTTGAGGCCCCAGGAACTATGATCAACCTTCATAAATCTATTTTTTTTTTATTCAATACCCCGACCCCTATTCAAAGAAACTTCATTAGAATTTTTGGCTTATGTAATTCCTCTTTTCCCTCGAAATACCTAGGAGTACCGCTCACAAACAAAGCTCTAGGAAAATAAAACTAGGAGTACCTCCTTAATCGATTGCAAAGAAAATTATCAAACTGTACTTTTTAGTCCCTCAACCTAGCAGGTTTCCTTATTTTGGTCAATTTTTTCCTCCAAGTCAATCCCCTATATCTCTTTTCTACTCTTGTTCCCCAAAATATCATTCTAAATTCCATCTGAAACATCCAAAGGAAATTCCTCTGGCGGGGATCCAAGAAAAAAAGAAATGGGCCCTTTTCAGATGGGATCAACTTTGCAAGCATAAAAATGTAAGAGAGCTTGATCTCAGAGATCCAAAAATCAATGGGGAGACCCTAGGAGAGAAAACTTGGTGGAGGTGGATGGACACCCCCACCACCCCCTAGGATCAACTCTAGAAAGAAAAATATTCTCCCCACCATAATCAGAAGTATATCATAAGACTCTTAATATAGGCTTAGGGATTATCCATATGGAACCAGGCACAAAAGAATAAAGAAGTGCTATAAAGGCATAGTTTCTAGGAGATCTGAAATGGGGAAGGTGTCTTATTCTAGGAGGATGCTTAGCAATAACTCTTGAACCTTTTTTATGAGTATCTTAGCCCCCCCAAAGTTCAGTGTAAGACAAAGGGAAAATAAAAGGTGCTCATTACTAGAAACCCACCCCACAAGGAAATAGATGGAGATATTGGATTAATAGAAAGGATTGGTCATCCCTACCCTCCAAATTGGATTGGGACTAATTCGATTGGCATCTTTAGGAATATATAATCCCGGTGGACTTGTTAGGGTGTCAAATTTCTCTTTGCAGTTTTCCCCAAAGAAATCAAACATGCTCTTACAAAGTGATTTTAAGGTGTCAAGGTCAAATTTTGTCATTTCAATGAGTCTTCAAGCAAAATTTGGTCACTAGGCATTAG
>CM076575.1:150545027-150618850 GCA_034641835.2 Pinus albicaulis
CAAAAAATAGACATATCATGTAATATCCCAAATGAGGGAAAATCTACATTATTGGGAATATCTTAAGATATTCCAATGTGGAGCCACAACAATATACAAATACACCAATGGAAGCAACAGTGATACATTAACACACAAAATGCTGGAAGAATTAAATAGCCATCATCTCATATCATAGCAACATAAGATATACAAATCCATGAGGAAATAGTCACTCAAGCAAGGCACTACAAGCCTCAAGAGAAATGTACATGAGAATATGAAGAACACTGCTACATGAATAAATCCCTAGGCCATGATTGCGCAATCCTTGAAGGAGAACTACTGAAAAATGTCAATAATATATAGATATGACAATATGAAGCTCAAATAAAGTGGGGGAGCATGATCTCAACCCCTGGAAACATACAATACATAAATCCTCTAGAAGGATTGGCTGAAATACAAGAAAAATGGCATTCCTGCAGAAATGTCAGAGTTGCTGGGTAGCAGCAGCAACTCAAGAACTATAAATATATGGAGAAGGCTGAAATGTCTGCATCAAATGAAGAACCCTCCTCCAATGGAAATATAAAGTGAAAGGCTGATCCCTTCACCAAAGATCTCACCCTCCAAGGTATCTACTAATCCATCACAACAAATGCTCTCCAATAATAATGCTTTCTAAGAGAGGGATTGCGCTGCATAATATGGAAAGTGGTTGTCCTGGTGCCAAAGATGATGGAATAATCTCATGAACCTCCTTTACTGATCTCCCAAAGGGATGGAAGCTCCCTCCTCTGAAAAACTAGCCAAGGATGGTGTTGTAGAAAACCTCCCCAGCAACACCCAGCAACATTGCACAATCTCCAGCTGAAACTGTGCTGATGAAGAAGGATGAGGCTTGACCTCAATGTTTGAATATGGGGAAAAGAATGAAATCCTCCAAGAGCTACTCAAGAAGGAGAGGAAATCCTGAACAGGAATTCGTCCGA
This sequence comes from Pinus albicaulis, assembly GCA_034641835.2. NCBI lineage: Eukaryota > Viridiplantae > Streptophyta > Pinopsida > Pinales > Pinaceae > Pinus > Pinus albicaulis. The sequence continues at coordinate 150,546,002 of CM076575.1, forward strand.
CAATCCTTGCTAAACAACAAGAGAGTGCAACAAGTCCAAAGGACCCAAGATGAATAATAATCAACATGAGAAAAAATGGCTACCTTGTCCTTCTTTTTAAACAATGTGAGCTCACTCTCCATGGACCCCACTCATTAGTGTTTTATTCCTCTAGAATCTTCCCTCCTCTTTCACTGCGTTGTCCCACAAGATGCCTTGCACCTCTTACCATTGCACAGTTTGACTTGGTCAAACTTAACCTAGTCCTCCTACAAAAGTCTCTTTTCACACATGGAGGTGTGAAATCCAGCTCTATAAGTGATCCTCTTTCACACTAAGAGGATTTTTATTCCATACTCATAAAATGAATGGGTCTCCTACCCATTTTATTCATCTCCTAGGTGGAAATGGAAAAAAATAATATTCCACAAAATTTTGAATATTACAGTTCTCCCCTCTCAATGATTTCTTGTCGTCAAGCAAGTACAAGGATAGACTGATTTAATTCCCATTAATTCCCCTATAGCATCCATGCATGATAAACTTCTGCAAGAAAAGTATGCCATATCATCAATCAAGTGTCCAAGTTGTCCCTCCAACATATGCAATCTAGCTTTTGGTGAACAACCCAAATAGCTATCATGTAGAAACAAATATCCATAAAGGAAACAATGGGCTATCTAAGGGCCTCCTTGAGGTATTATATCTGATATAAAATGGGACTTATCATCCCCATATGAATCTTCAATCCCCAAGCAATCATCCATACAACATAAACTACCTCCCAACATGGCAACTCATAGAAATCTCCCTCCACGTTGAACTCCGGAAATGAAGGTGGGATGAAAATATGAATATGGAAAGCCTCATAGCTTACCCCATGCTATCCTCCTCTCCAATTATGATAAGGGGGAAGAGTGTGTGATGATCATGGGTCAGTGATTATTTCTCAAGTGAACACATGAAAAGGCCCTTCAAGAAACTCTCCATCAATGGTGATCCGGCCCATATTGATTTCTCCTGCATGTTAGACCCTGCAACAAGCATGTCATCTACATAAAATAACAATATAATATAGCTGCCATCATTTTTCTTTAAATTCATATAAACACAATGATCAAAGTGACATCTAGTATAACCTTGTTCATACATAAACCTGTCAAATTTTAGATACCACTGCCTTGGAGCCTATTTTAAGCCATGCAAGCTCTTCTTTAACCTGCACACTAATTTTTCCTTCCCTTTGACCTCATATCCTTCTGGTTGCTCCATATAGATCTCTTCCTCCAAATCGCCATGGAGAAATGTTGTCTTTACATCTAACTGATCAAGATGTAAATCTTCCGCTGCTACAAGACTTAAAATAGTTTTGATTGAAGTCATCTTAACAACAAGAGAAAATATTTCATCAAAATCAATACCTTTCTTCTGTGCAAGCCCCTTCCCCTCAAGTCTAGCTTTGTATCTCTGTTTTCCTCCATCTTCTTCCTTCAGCCTATAAACCCATTTATTCTACAATGTAGTTTTACCTACAGGCAACCTGACTAAGTCCCAAGTTTGGTTATGCATTAAGGAGTCCATCTCTTCTTCCATGGATAGCTCCCACTTCTTCCTACTTTCTACCTGCATTGCTTCTTCATAACATTCAGGTTCACCAGAATTAGTCAACAATAAATAATATAATGAAGGAGAGTATTGTTTAGGAAGTCTACTTATCCTGGTAGATATTCTAACACCACTTTCAGGTGTTTGAGGTGCCTGTTGCTGTTGTGGTGGTTGTTGTTGTTGTGGCTCTTGATTATTATTATTTTCATGCACCTTTACCTTTTATGTGATCTCATCAAGAACTGTGTATTTTTTTTTTCTTTTTCCTGTTTCTTTTCCTGCAACTGATTCTTATACAATACCTTTTCATTGAATATTACATCTCCACTCCTAATGATTTTGTGATTTTCATAATCATATAAGCGATAGCCAAAATCATTAACACCATATCCAATAAATGTACATTTATTTGATTTTGCCTCAAGCTTTGTTCTGTTTTCTTTATTAATATGGACAAAGTCCTCACGGCTAAAAGGCTTTCAAAAATAGTAGTTTACCTTTTTACCTGTCTATGCTTCCTCTGGAATACCACCATCCAAGGAACTTGAAGGCCCTCGGTTTATTAGATAAACAACAGTATCTATAGCATATGCCCAAAATTGTAAAGGCAATCCTGCATGCAATCTCATGCACCTTGCACGCTCCATGATTGTTCTATTCATCCTTTCTGACACACCATTTTATTGTGGTGTTCTTGGAACTGTCTTCTCTCTGCAAATTTCACGCTCTAAACAATACCTATCAAACTCTTTGCTGCAATTTTCACCTCCATTGTCTGATTTGAGAAAATTCAACTTCTTTCCTGTCTCAATCTCAACCAAAGCTTTCCATTTCTTGAAAATATCAAATACATCATATTTATTCTGAATACAATAAATCCAAGTTTTTCTAGTTGCATCATCAATAAAAGTAACATAATAACGAGAACCACCAAGAGATGATACCTGAGTAGGTCCCCATACATTTTTATGCACAAGCTCTAATTTTTCGCTCTTCTTTTCTTTCCCAACTCTGAGAAATCTGACTCTCTTCTGTTTTCCATAAATGAAATTCTCATAGCAATCCAAATCAACATTCTTCAAACCCAGCAACAAATTTCTTGAGTGAAGAATCTTCATCCCCTTCTCAATCACGTGTCCAAGCCTATGATGCCATAATGTTGTATCTACTCCTTTGGAAATTAAAGCATTAACAGAGTTTGAAATACCATTGCATAAATATAATGTACCAACCTTTTCTCCTTTTTCTATTACCAGGGCTCCTTTGGTGACCTTCCAAGTTTTATCTGTGAAATTTGTCACACAACCTTCATCGCCTAACTGCCCTGTCGAAATCAGATTTTTCTTCATATCTGGAACATGCCTTACCTCCTTTAATAGCCATTGGTTTCCATTCTATTATTTTACAAGAACTTTACCAATTCCAACAATTTTACAGGGTTTATCATCACCCAAATGGACTTGTCCAAAATCTCCTTGAACATAGTCATGAAAATATTTCTTATCAGGTGTGGCATGTAATGAGGCCCCTGAACCTACAACCCAAGAATCAATAACATTTTTGAAAGAAAGAATCAAAGCATCTTGTAACACATCACCTGTCACATTTGCTTCATGATTGTTTTCTTACTGTGTGTCTCCTTCTTTTCCCTTCTGAGATCTATAGTCTTTCCTTAGGTGTCCTTTCTTTCCGCATTTCCAGCACACTATCCCTGATATGGACTTGGATCTGCCTTTCCTTTATTTACTGCGATATCCTGAGCTCTTTCCTCTTTCCATTTTTCTTCCCCTAGACTCTGCACTCAAAGCATTACCTGATGTCTCACTGGATCTTTTCCGTCTCATTTCCTTGCTAAGGGTAGCACCGACAACATCATCAAACTTTAAAGTACTAGATCCAGAGATAGAGTTACTAATGGCCATAACTAAACTGTTCCAACTTTCTGACAATGAGCACAGAAATAAAAGAGCCCTAACTTCATCATCAAATTTTACCCCTACAGAACTTAACTGACTGGTAACTGTATTAAAATCATTTAAATGGTCTGCAACAGATCCACCTTCCGACATCTTCATATTAAATAATCGTTTCATGAGAAATACCTTGTTTGAGGCCGAGGGTTTTTCATATAATTTCACCAATGCCTTAATAAAACCCTCTATTGTTGTTTCCTTCAAAATATTGAAGGCTACCAATGCCGCAAGGCACAACCGTACTGTTCCGAGTGCCTTTCTATCAAGAATCTCCCATTCTGCGTCTGTCATAGCCGTCGGCTTCTTTGTTTTTCTGCTCAATGGTAGGTATAGATCTTTCTAATACAAATAATCTTCCATCTGCATCTTCCACAATAGGAAGTTTTGGCCGTTAAATTTCTCGACCCTAAACTTACCATCTTCTGCCATTACTCCCGCTCGAACCAAGAACCCTTCTTTCCTGCGAGTTTATCATCCAAATAGACTTTCGGCTCCGATACCAATTGTTAGAAAATTATATATATTACAGAGTAATGAAACACATAAAATATGTGGAAAACACAAGCATACAAAACACATAAAATCATATAGACATAGATATACGTGGTTCACCAATTTTGGGCTACGTCCACCTTGAAGATCCAGTCCTTCCTTTCTATTATCCAGCAAAATAAAGAGACACAACCTACAATAGATCTGCTATAATATCCTCTGTTCTCTCTCACAGTCTCCCTATTTGTTTCTCGCTCTGAGAAATACTCATACCATACACAACCGTAATACCATACCCTCATACAAAGAGGGGTTTCCTTCTAGGGAAAAAAACCCTAAACTAAACATAACTTCTACCGTCAGATCATCCACCTAATGAACGACCCAAATTGACTAGAAATTACTATACTTTTACAAGGCAATTTTACATCTATTTTTAGCTTCGACTCCATAAGGTCGCAGCCGCCCCCCTCTGGACCCCCCAGGCAGCGTTTAATTACGGGCGGCATTTCCGCCCCATTAAGGTACAGGGTTCCAAATCTGTGATATAAAATAAACAAGATAATTAGGCTCCACACCCAACACCCCTTGCCTCACCTTGTTCTCTTCCATTACTTCTCCACTACCTCACCCTCTCCACTCCCACTCACATTTCCTCCCACTTTTTCTAGCTCCCCTAGAAGAAACCTTTACATGTTTGTCCTAACCACCTACCCACCAGTATTGCATGTACCCCTCATTCTAGAAGTAGACCCTCGACCGGTCGTCACAGAGGACGAAACATGGAAAATTGGTGTCAAGTAACATGAGGTCGATAATTATGGTTGAATCGGCCACTTGACAAGCCGCTTTGAATTTTTACAATTTTTCCCTGGGAGATCCAGGATCGAAATGCTCACATGGATAAAAAATCTAGGGACATCAGATGATAGATGAGCACAAAGGATATTTATGCCCAATTTGAGTGGATTCCAAACCTGTGTATTACAAGAGCTTGATAAAACTTATATAGAATAACTATCAAGCTATCATGGAACATGAAGACAATACTATGTATGGCCATGCAAGAGTTCATTCAGGGTAGACAGACTCTGGAGGATAAGTTGTACAATTTGAATGATAAGTTCACAGTTTATGTCGAAATGGTTCACCACATGATATTTGTTACCAAGCACTCCCCGCACTATGAATTTCTCAAGCGCAAGGTGGAGAGTACCCAAGATGGGAATATGATGACTCCTAACGTCAAGAGGGAGCTTGGAGGTACCTCTTCCAACCAGCTGACCAATGATGGGGCTCCTTCCAACTGTATGCCAAAGAAGATAATAAATTTTGATGAGGACCAACCTGCCTAATAAGTCTATGAAGAAATCTATAAGTCTCCTTTCTTGGCTCTCTTCCTAGTGTACCTGTCATCTGTGTATTTTTGTTAAGGATCTTCAATGTCAAAAAAATAATATAATTTTTGGCAGCCCCTGCAAGGGGTGTGATAGAAAATATTGTTGTAATTATTTATTATTCAAAAATGAAAAAGCAAGTTTTTTTTTGGTATATTAATCCTCTTAGAAATGCGTTAAAGGTTAACATGAGAGATTAATCTTTAAATTTTAGGAAAACGATTGAAGAATCAGTTGTGCCTAGAGGGGAAGAAACAAAAGAAAAGGAAAAAAAATCCTCCTTTGTCATGGAATTACTCTTTCTTTTTCTTTTTTCTTTTTTTTTCTTTTTTTTTTTCCAGAGGGAGAAAGAAAGGAAAAGAGGGAAAATTGAAAAAAGGCATAGCACAACTAAATTGACATGACTTGAGAAATATTTCATGTGGTTGGATTTGTAACAAGGAACTGTGGGAGAAAAATATAGTTACTCTTGAAGAATATTACCAGTGGAAGAGAAATATTGATTGAAATCAGAAAATTAGCAAGATGCTACTAATGGTTCAGGAGGTGAATCCTGATTAAGATATCTACATATTTTTCCTGACAACTAAGGATGGACCTTGGGGGTAACTAAGGAAGAATCAGTTCAAGGATGGGAGGATTGTTAAAACCTTTAACCTATTTTTGGAGGGATCTAAATAATTATATAAGTGCTTGAGTAGTGAAGATTAGAATGTATGTGTTGGAATGTGCTGTAAAAGTAGGATTAAAAGTTACTGTAGAATATAAAGGTTAAAAAATTCTAATTTGTTAAGAGATATTGATTTATTTTTTAAGATGAGTGTGTTGATATCAAGAAAATAGTTGTGTTGGGTTAACCTTTTTGTTGCGGGTAAAGGAATGCGTATTTATGAAAGACCTAGGATCTTTCAAGTCTAACTAATAGACAAGAGGAGACTATGAAAAAAAATTTCATGAGGAAAAGTTAAAATTAAAGTAACAGGTTGGATAAATATTTCTATGAACTATAATAAAAGGAATGAAATATAGTATATATAAAAATAGAAACACACACACACACACACACACGCATATGAGTGTCAAGATTAAGGTTGGTGTTTATGCACAGGTTAGGTACAAACCTGTAAGAAACATATAATTGTTTGTACATATCATGGTGTAGAATTGTAGTTGCTCATGAAATGTTAATCTAAATCACAAGACACAATCCTACTCTACTGCTCTAAGGAATTCAATTCAAAGTTTAGAACAATAATTGGAAACATACAATAGGAAATAACACACACACACACACACACACACACATATTATTTTCCTATGGGAAATCAATTGCTAAAAACCCCTTATGTTTACTTGCATTAATATGATGAATAAATATGTATTACAATTGCTTGTTCAATCTAAGCACAACTTGCAAGTGAATAACCTATCTCTCTTCTCATTGAGAAGCTTTTACCCAGACTTGGTCATTCTTTCCCTCTGCTTGAGTCCCTATTTCCTTGAGAAATTCTTGAGGAAATTAGGCCCCTATTATTTAGGAATTTCCTCCAAAATGCTTGCAATTATCAAGGTTGATCATTTAACTGCATGCAACACTTGTACACTCAAGACTAGTCTACAATTGATGTTACACTACCTTGTAATGTCCACCACAATTGGGGAACTCGAATTATCTACATGAACTAGTTATTTTGGGTTGATTAATTAGTTAATTGGATGATCAATGAGTTAGACTAAATTCCCACTACACAACTGACCTTCCACTAGTTCCTCCAACAATTAGAACTATTTTAACTAAAAAAAACATGAAATAACTGACCTTTATTGCTACAAATTAGTAATCACACATGATTAACTAAACTCTAACTCCTCTAACTTCAATTTCATTTTAAAGGAAATAAGTGACACAAGCCATGTCACACAAGTTAAATATATCCAATTGCTCTATTGATGTGAAAATTCATTTTTTCTCAATTTGATCAAGGAAAAATAAAATTGAGACTTTCTTGCTGCACTTTTCAACACTCCCTCTCAACAAGAAAGGGATTATCAACCACCCCTATCCTGCACCTATGCAACTCAAACTTCCCTCTTGAAAAATCCTTTTTCAAGATGTTAGCATCTTGTTCCTCTATCAAAATGTATTGTAGAAAAATTATTTTCCTTTGGACATAGTCCTGTAAATGGTGATACCAAATATTTATATCCTTGGATCGATTGTGATATATAGGATTATCAGAGAGCTTGATGCAACTCTGATTATCACAATAGTCATTTTTGGATCCATCATCAGACCAAACCATCCCACAAGTATCTTTCTCAAACATATCACCTCACATGTTGCTTAAGTTACAACAATGTATTCTTCTTTTGCCAAGTTGAGTGCCACAAATATTTTCTTCCTGTTGTATCAAGAAACCGTTGTAGACCCAACACTAAAAATTCCAGCTGATGTACTCTTTCAGTCATATGTAAATTTGATGTACTCTAATACCATACAGATATATTTTGTTCTAAATGTAAAGTTTAAATGGGTACATTTTGTGTGTTTTGCACATTATTGAGATCAAAATATTGCTCCATTTGTAGTATCCTCATATGTGATCTCACATCAAACTTCCTCATATCCATCTTTGGAATATGGTGGTTCTTCCATCCAACATTAGAGTTTATGAAATCATGATTAACATTTATTTTGTTCTCATCATGATTTTCCTCTACTATCTTTTCGCCATTAGGAAACATTTCTTGCATCAACTTTGTCAAACCTTCGATGTCTACTTTTATGTTTTCCATTTTTTCATCGATCTTAACTTCCATGCCATCCATCTTACCTTCCATGCCCACTTCCATGCCTTCCATCTTAGCTTCCAAACCATTAATATTAGCTTCCACGTCTTTCTTCAAACTATCCATCTTAGTTTCCACGCCTTTATTCAACACTTCCATTTCATTTTTTGTTGCTCTTTGCGATAGTGAATTTTGGTGCACTTGCTCTTGTAATTTTGATATCTCATGTCGTGTTTCTTCGTCTTCATGGGTCATAGTAGAGCCTTCTGAAGGCTTAATGGGTGTTGAATTATTTTTAGTGGCCATTTTATAACCCAATACTAATATCTATTCTTCAATATGCCCTTGGAATAAATTCCAACTAATTTTTTTTCAAACGAGACTTATGTAATTCGAAAAAAAATACACACCTTTTTCTTGCTTTTGAGGAGTGTGATATTGAAACTGAATTATCTCTATGATTTCGGATCTTCAATATCTAAAATGTCGTAGTGAGGTAGCCCTATGAATCCTCTTTCTAATGCCACAATTCTAACCCGGTTTCAATTCTTGAAGACAAAGTTGTGCCCAATCACCTAGGATGACCTAATTATGGACTGGTTCAGTAGAGCGAACTTGTATGACTTGCCACGTGTCACTTCTTCCTCCTTAGGCTATGAAATTAATAGATAGTAAACTAAAATCCATGTTCTTGCGTCCCCTTTTTATAGAATTCCAATTCGATGCTCAGAGAGAGTGTTATGAAGATTTTCCCATGATCACCTCTTTGAGATGAAATTCGAGCCTGAAGAGCCTGCAAAAATCCCTAACTTCAATAGATCGTATCTCCTAAAATTTTGTGAACCAAGCTCTGAAATTTTGCGATGATTTTTCTCAGGATTTTGGCTTCGTACTCTAAAAATTTCAGCTTCTAAGACTTCGTAGTAAAAATGTTATAGCGAAAATTCCACGATGACCTGTTTGGAGCAGCGAAACCCTAGAATCCAAAGCTCTGATACCAAATGTTGTGAAAACAACTCAAAAAATAGAAGAAAAGAGATATAAATGCCTTAGAAATAAGCCACTTCGAGGGGGAAACCTCCAATACATTACATGAATGAAAATTCTCGGGATGATGACAAAAGCTCCTTTCTATATATAGGAGTCCATGGGCCACAATGTAATCCTAGCCGACCTAACAATAATAATTTAGGGGCACAATAATAACAATATGGGGGTTACAGGGGTACAATAATAACAATAAGGGGGTTACACTAACAACAATAAGGGGATAAACTAGTAATATAGGGACCTAACATCCCATGTGTGTGGATGCTTTGAATCGCACATGCGTAGAATGTGTATGATCATCATGTTGACGACCTCTTTCTGACCATCAGTTTGGGGATGGAAATTTGTGGACTTAGTGAGCTTGGTGTCTAGCATTGACCAGAGGCTGGACCAAAATGTGCTGAGGAACCTGCTATCTCGATCTGATATGATAGACTGTGGGATCCCAAAGTTCACCCACACTCGTTCAAAGAAGAGTTTAGCAGTGGCTTCTGCTGTGATATTCTTCTTACAGGCCGCCATGATGGCCATCTTCGAGAATCTGTCAACGACCACGAAAACACAGTCATTTCCATTCTTAGTAGAAGGCAGGCCCGACATGTAATCCATGGAGATGGGTTCCCAAGCTCGACTAGGGGTAGGCAACGAAGTATAGAGGCCTTGCTTCTTGATGGTCGGTTTGGCAATGGCATAGGCAGTGCAAGATATGATGTACTTCCCAACATCATGTCGAAGGTTTGGCCAATAGAAATACTTCTGCAATACTGCCACTATTTTCTTGACCCCAAAATGACCAATGACCCGACTATAGTGCGCTTCCCAAATCATCTTGGCACGCTTGCTTGAAGGAACACAAAGGTGTCCCAGGTGACATACCAGTGCATATTGGAGGTAAATTTGGAACTCGGTTACCCTCCAAGGGTGTCTTGTATGTGTCACCGAATTCAAGATTGCTCTTGTACAAAAGTGACTAATTAGAAGTCTCATGCCCGCAAGGGTTGAGAATGGTGGTTAGCGCCACGAACGGTGGTTGGATGAGGCAGTCTGAAACATTATTGGTGATGACCTTCTTGTACTTGATGTTCAAATGAAACTATAGTAGATATGTGGACCACTTCTGATGGCGATTTTCTGAGAATCCTTCCGTGATTCAGAGTGAACTCTGTGGGTTCGTTCCTTCTAGGGATGACCGTTTCCTTCCCCAAAATAATGCTTCCATTGTCGCCAAGCTCCGCACAATGGAATATATTTCTTTGTAATAAGTGGGATATTTGGGGACCGTGTTAGACAATACCCCAATCGTGATATGCCACTAGATGCCCCCGTTGGAGTGTTGAATCGCCCCAATAGCATAGTCAGAGGCATTTGTCTCGATCTCAAATGGTTGTTGCAAGTTTGGTAATGTGAGCACTGGGGCAAAGCAGAGGCGATGTTTCAATTCTACGAATGCCTTATGTTGAGATTCCGACAAAAATAATTTTGATTTCGCTCCTCCCTTGGTGACTTGACTCAAGGGCCAAATGATATGAGAGAATCCCAACACAAACCTGCGGTAAAAATTTGCAAAACCCAGAAAGCAGTGAAGCATTGTTAGAGTGGTTCGAGATAGCCAATCCATGATGACTTGGATCTTGGTTGGATCGACGTGTACCCCCCCGCTCATCAGTAATGTATCCCAGATACTGAACCTCGGTTATGCCAAAAGTGCACTTCTCCAAATTAGCACACAACTTGTTTTGTTGCAGTGTTTTGAGGACTTATCGGATGTGGTGGAGGTTCTCTTCCCAAGTTTGGTTCAATATCAGGATGTCATGCAAGTACACTACTACAAATGAGTTGGTGAATGGCCATAGGATGTCATTCATCAACCTCATGAAGGTTGTGGGAGCATTCGTCAACCTGAAAGGAATGACCAACCATTCAAAAAGGCCCTCCTTAGCTTTGAATACTATCTTCCACACATCGGAGGGTTCGATTGGTAACTGGTGATAACCGGACTTCAAGTTGATCTTGCTGAAATATTTCGCCCCTTTGAGTTGGTCCAGAAGTTCATCAATCCGTGGGATCAGCTAAATATTCTGGACAGTGATCTTGTTCAATGCCCGATAGTCAATACAAATTCTCCAAGTCCCATCCTTCCTCTGCACCAACAAAATTGGGCTCTAACAAGGCGATGAAATCAGCAAGATGTGACATTTCTGCAGTAGCTCTTGAATCTACCTCTTGATTTCATCATTCTCCAGAACAGAGCGACGATAGATCGGTCCATTGTGAAGTGGCACACCTAGGGTCAGATCGATGGGGTGCTTGACCTGACAATGCAAAGACACCCCTACAGGTGACGTGAAGATGTCCTCGTACTCCTCCAAGACCTTGTTCATTTGTTTTTTTCATGCAGAGGAGCCTTGTATGGAGGTCGTGGCCACAGTCTTCTTCTTTCCCTAAGGGTGGATCATCAAGAAAAAAAATTTCTCAGTTTTGGAAATGAGCTTACTGCATTGTTTTGCAGTAACTAGAGAGATAGTGGTAGGCGGTGGTACCTCTGGTATCCTGTACAAATTATTTCCCAAAGTAACAATAACAGTGTGAGGCCAAGAATCATACACAACATGTTGCTTCCACAAGTATGGTTGGCCTAATAATACATCACAAACATCAAGAGGAGCAATGTCACATAATACCTCATTCATGAAGGGCTTGATGTTGTAGGGAAGGCGACACTATTGGCTGACGCAGAGATCTTGTCCTTTGTGAAGCCACCCGATGGTGTATGACTATGGGTGTGTTGTGGTCAGCAAGACCAACCACTTCACGACCTATGCTAAAATGAGGTTCTTTTGACTCCCATTGTCGACAATGAAATACAGCGGGGAATCCTTTACCCACATCTTGGAGTGGAAGGGACGATTCCCCTCCTCTGGATCTTTTGGTTCCTCCATATGGATCTTCGTTGTGGCAACAATGGTGTTGGACTCCGCATCGATAAAATTCTTCCCTTTGTCATTCCCCTTGTCAAGTTCGATTCAGAGTCAAAGCATGCATCTGATTTAGAAGTCTTCATCTGAGCCACCAGTGATTGCCTACCTCAACACTCACTTGTGCTCTAAGTGGAGCTCTTATGGAACTCACACCACTTTCTTGTGTCTTTCTTCCGCTTCACGATGTTTTTCTTTGCTTGCAGCTTTGGTGGGTTATCTTGGGCCGCCATGCCTTGGATTTGTCCTTTTCTCTGTGGTTTGGGGGCACCTTTCCCTTGCTTTTGATTCGCAGATCCAAAGTCTCGCTTCTTCTGTTTGAATTTCTGCTAAATCTTGGCAACATACCAGTATGTCATACCAAGAGAGGGGATGTCAAGGAATTCCATTTCCTTCTGAGTGTATTTGTGTAGATAATTACGGTACTTCAGCACCATATGTTTCTACGAATCTTTGATACCCAACTTTATGCGCAGGGTATGGAACAAATTCATCATCTCATGCACATCTTGATCCCTTTGATGCCGCAACATGGTCCGTTGTATGTAATTTTCCTCATAGCTCCCCACAGGGTAATATTGTTCCTTGATGGTGTCTCGGAAAGAAGTCCAAGTGGGTACGACCGAGAACAGAGAGGGTTCCCCTTCTTCATTTTTCTCACAGTAGGTTTCCCATCAATCCTTGACATGGGGGATGACTTTGAGGAGTGAAAAAATAATCTTCTCTCGATCAGAAAAGTCATGAACCAAGAAATATACTTCTAATAGATTCAACTATTTATCTACGACGTTTGCATCTATTCTACCCTCAAATATGGGAATGCCAAAGTTTACTTGTACCTTAAAAGGAGTGGCACCTCGAGAGTGACTGTTGGATGTAGATGCACCGCCGGTGAGAAATTGTTGAAGCATTTGGGAAAATTTATCCATGATTGCATCCCTTTGTTTCTTGAGGGCCTCCTCGAGCAATGTTTTAATTGTATCTCCTGCTCCCTCATCTTTATTTTCTTCCCCCATGGACAGTTGTTGGGGTTTGCAAGGCTAATATTGCAGAGGTTCAAACAAATCGAGCCCTAACTCCTTATACCCCGACCTCGTTGGGGACATCCAACGGAGGATCGAGAAAGAGAAGACCACTCTGATACCACTGATTTGGATTTATGCAGGAACTCAACGAAATACATAAATACACATAAAAGCATAGATGCAACAGAAATAAAACTTCATTTCATTAATAACAAATAAGTGAAATATGCTTACAAACAAAATGGAAATAAAATAGTGAGGGCATTGGTAGCTTATCTTTGAGAAGATATGTGGCGGCTACCGACCTCTTAACTGTGTTACAATGAGGCTCGAGGGAATATTTATTATTGAGAAATAATGGATAACCCTAAACATCCAAAAACATAACCCTAGGAGATGAAGCACCAAAAATATGGGCCCAGTTTGTGTAAATTGGTACATCAATCTTCCCGGGGACATAACTTTGGCATACGATCTCCATTTGATGCGTACAATGCTTTGTTAGAAATATCTATTTGAGGTCTACACCTTTTTATGTGAGTAACATCAAAGGTTCTTCCATGTTGCTCCCGGTTTTTCCAAAAAACGTCGTTTAGGGCCTTAAAACAACTCCGAAAGTTTAGGACCCGAAAAACTACTAAAAATAGTAAACTATGCTACAATTAAGGAAACAAAAAAACTGAAAGAAACAATGGTGAAGCCCCTAGTGGAATAGGTGGGTGGCTACCAACATCCACCAGGATCATATTACAAGGTAACTAACAACACCCCATAACCCACATCAAAATGGGGTTGTTGAAAAAAATCATCATGGGAGCAACAAGAGCCATGTTGCATGATTAGGGGTTTCCATTATGTTATCACTCAGTAATTTCTCGAGGTTCAAGAGAGAACTCACCGAGGTAACCACAAACCAACTTCAAATTCTAGGATCTAGCCTTCCTAGGGTTTAGAGAGGGCTCTTTCTTTCATGTTTAACTTTGTTTTAATTTGTGAATATTACGCTAGCTATGAAAGTGAAACTTTGGTTTGGTTTTGTTGGATTTGGTGGGAAAATTTCACTTGGAGGGTAGATAGAGGGAAATCTACTTGTCCATTGGGCTATGGAGTCTAAGTCAAGCTAACAGAATTGGGATCAAGGCCTAAAAGGTCAAATGTCTTCAGGGAAAGATAGATAACCCTTGGAGATATTGGAAAATTGGTTTTTGAGATGGTATGATCGGGATAAAGGGCACTTAAGGATCCTTTGATCCGGAAAAGGGAAGTAGTAGATAGAGGTCAAACAAGAGAGGGAGCAATTAAGGGTTCCTACACTAGAAATCAGATGAAAACAAAGAAATGATAACTATTTAAAAACAGGGTGCTATTAACATGTCCTGTAGTAATACTCCTAGTTATACATTTAGATTTAGAATTAAAACACAAATATATGTATGTAACAAAGAAGAATAACAATGACAAGTTTTAGAGAGTACTTCACTCCAGATAGCTTATCACAGGGATCCTGAAGTATGATGCCAAATAGTTGATATAGTCTACTACTCAAAATCGAAATCCAAAGCCTTCAAGTCAAAAAAATATCTATAGTAATCTCCAATGATTTTATTCCACCAAAATACTTCAAAGAGTGAAGTATTTAAACAAATTCTAAACTAGAATATCTTGAAAAAATATCAAGATTGGTTTACAAATATCTCCAATTGTTTTACATAAATAGAACTTAAGTAAAGGACACTCAAAACTAATGCATATATTTGGTACTATTTTTTATGGATAGGTGATGACAAAGAGGATAATTCGAATTTGATATCAACTCTTAGTTGATGATTAGGCATCCAAGTCACTAACTGCTTCCTTCCTTTGTGCATTCTTCTCCAGCAATTCTGCAAAATTGGGGTCCAATGATACCTTTTTATTTCTCAATAAAAAAATAGATATGTAACAAGTGAAAGATGTTATTGTATATAAATATGTTTTTGAGATAAACCTCTCTCATTTCCCTAAAATTCTTCTCCAGTAGTTCACAATAGGCTCTGTAAAAATATGTGTAAAATGGAGTTTTCCACAACTTAAAAAATAGGTTGTAAATATGTGCATGTATCTCTCATTATGTAATATCTGTGCAAAAAGTGAGATAGGTTTTTGTAGATGGGTCCTGTAGGAACAAAAACCTCCTTCCGTTTTGTAAGATATATTTCTAATTGTCCACAATATGCTCTGCAAACTAATGACTTAACAATAATTTTCTGTAAAAATGGCTTTCAAATATTGTTTAATATTTCCAAATCCATAATCTTTGTTAGAAAGGTGAGAGAGGTTTTTGTATTAAGAAATTGTAGGAACATAAACCTCCTTCAGTTTTGCAAAATTCATCTTGGATTGGTCACAATAGTTTCTTCAAAACAATGACTTTAAACAAGAAATTTCTGCAAAAATGTCCCTTCTTGCTCTGTTTTCTTCTTTTAATATTACTATTCTTTTATCTGTTTTTACTTTCACTTTGGATAAAATTCATTGTTGTTGAAAGTATTTTCATCTTTATTTACCATTTACTGACTCTGTTTTTACTTTTACTCTTTTACCTTGACTACTTTGTAACTTCTTTTGATTTGATTTTCACTCTGACTTTCATCTGATACACTTTAACTTTGATGCTCTTTGACTGTTTTATTTTCACTATCATTGTGAATTCTTACTTCATTTTTACCATTCACTGTGAAATTTATCTCTCTCTACATAAATGACTTCTTTATGTTCTACTGACTGGAATCTTTTGTTAAGGAATATCATTTAAAATTATTTTCTTTATGAACTTTTGGAGTAAAACAGATCTTAACTAGTATTTAGATTGTTTTATCCAAATTCTCCTTTTGCTAATGACCTGAAAAAAAATATATATATATATATAAATAAATTAATTAAAAAAAAAAAAAAAAAATTGTTAATGAAACCCTGGCTGCAGGGAGGTGATAATGGCTTTAAGTGGTCACAGTACTGGATTTGATTTTGGCACTTTTGAACCTTCAGGATTGCTTGTACTCTGTTTCTTAGGCATTTTGGTCTACTTCTGCAAGTTTAGACAGTTTGCAGAAGTGATTTTATTTAGTAGAGGATTTCTTGGACAAATTTGGCAAAGTATAGCTTTTCTTTGGTTTTTCTTTCCAAATTAAGTCTGTGAAAGAGTTTTATAGGCTTTTAACTGGTTTAAAACAAGAAACAAGAGTTTCCTTAGTATTTTAATGGAAAATTAGGCCAAAAACTCTTTTGAAAAAGGGTCAAAGAGGCTTAGGATACCTGCAGAGGCTTTCTGACTTATCTCAAAGCTTGAAATAGACTAATAAACTGTGTAAACTCTTCAATTTCTTCAGAAATGGTGCGCAGCAGAGAAACAGGGTTTCTGGGAAGAATTTTCTAGATTTTGGTCTGTTTTTGGGGTTTTTTAACAATTATTTTAATAGATTTCTTAAACTCTGAGAGTGTTTGTTCTTTTTAAGGCTTTAAATCGATTGCAGGTTCAAATTTAAAAAAAAAAAACCTGTAATATGCAGGTATCAGGTTTTGGAACACTTTCTGAGGTTTTTTGAATAAGTTGATGGCTTATGTAGCTTTTCCGGAGCAATGCATAGCTCTTCGACAATCTTCCAAAGTCATTGGGCAAATATTGTAGGTTTCGGGCATGAAAATGGAAAACAAGGGTCTTTAAATGGGTTTCTTTACAGTCGGGGAGGCACATCAGTAGGTTTAGGTTTAAAGCGCAAGAAGATTTGATGAATGAAATGATTTTACAAAGGTTTATTATGCATTCCAGGTGTATTAATCTGGCATTGAATGTAAGTCGCATCAGGCGGGAGGGCGGTTTCGGAGTTTGAATGGATTAAAAACGCGAGTGGTTATCGCGCGGATATTGGGTGGTAAGCTGTATTGAACTCAACCCATGCGATCCAATGAAGAAATGCCACGTGGAGGAGATAGGTTAATGGGAAACCACCCATTTCATGCGGCTTTGGCGTTTGGAGGAACGCACATATATTCTGCGCGATATTGAATGTCGACCGTTGGTTCTGGAGGTTGAATGCGAACGGTTGAGATTAGTTCGGGAATTTCATTGGAATGATAAGTGGGGCTAGGTCTTTTATATGAGTGGAGGGGTTTTGAACTTTAGCAATAAACATTTATTTAATTCAAAAACCTTGGGTTATAAAAAATATAGGCTGGGGAGTAATGCAATGTATTTCTATTTAAAACATTTGTGAAATGTTTTAATAAAACATATGCGGGAGCCGGTGTATTATATAGTTTTACACCTTTCGAATAGTTTAAAAACTATAGGGGCAGGGTATTTAATTAATGAAAATTTTTAGACCAAAGGGTTTATAACTTGGGGTTTTTATTTGCGCACATGGGATAATAGACTTTGGTCAAAACTTTATAATAGTGTGTTTTTTGGGGGTATTTAGATATAAGGAATTAATAAGTATGGGAGGGTATTTCTTAGGGATTTAATAGAGGTATGTTAAAGGTTAATATGAAAGGGTAGTGTAATAAAACAAAATACATATTATCTCTAAGTATAGTATAAAATCAAACATTGCTCATATTTATATTTCTTTCACAAATACTTAGGATAAATGTAATTTTGAGGATTTTATGAATGATTTTGAAGGGAAATTAGTTATTTTAGGGTTACAATTTTACTAATTAAGAAAGTGCCTTTAGTTAGAAAAAAGGGGTTTTAATGTATGAATGAAGGGTAAATGTTGATGAATGAGGGTTTAAGGTAAGAATTCAATATTTTTAACTGAGCAGTCATCGAGCCTTGGATCCGGTCCCAACAAAAGTCAAAGAAATGCTTTGAGCCTTTTTGACTGATAGTTTATAATACTGAATACTTGTAGGGGAGGGGAAATTAGTGATTTTTCCCGATGATGCTTTATTAACATGATTTCTCAACTGCTTTCTACCTACCCAACTTTATTTCTAACATTTTTTCTTCATTTTGCAGGTGCATTTAGGCTTGCAACCTTAAAACATTTTCTTTCAAAGCATAAAGCTATCTAAATCTACCTTATTTCATCCGAGGGATCAGATCAAACTGTTGAGCTCCTCATTATTTTCTACCTATCTACTGATTTGTCAAGTTTAAACTGTTTGAAAAATCTTTATTCACTATCTAAAACATGAAATTGAAAACATGAAAAGTTAAGATTAAATTGTTTAACTCATCATGGGTTATGGCATTTATTGACACTCTGCACATAATCGTTATTCTTTGCAGTAAAAGTAAAAGTAGTGGAATTTGGATTTGCTCACTTTCAGTTCTTATTTATTTATCTTGCAGGATGCACAAAAGCATGTGGGTGCTCCTAGATCATAACACATGAGGATGTCACCGGAAATGTACACTGGGTATATGGATCTCATGACATAGATCATTGAGACTGAGCCTTCTTAATTTGAGTAGGTAGTTTCTCAACTAGTGTGGGTTGATTCCATGGTGGAGGAATATGACTCCATCATGAAGAAAAATGTATTAGATGTGGTGTCGAGGCCAGAAAACAAGTCAAAGGTTGGATCCAAATGGATACACAAAGTGAAGCATGTAACTAATGGAGAATCGAGAAGTACAAGACCAATTTGTGGCCAAATGATTCTCTCAGGTAGAGGGAGTGGACTATGAGGAAAAATTTTCCCCAGTGGCAGCCTAGCAAGGTATTCCTCAGACATAACCATTCTTTCATTAGCTACGCAGATGGGGTGGAAGATCCACCATATGGGTGTGAAGACCGCCTTTCTCAATGGTGTTGTTGAGGAGGCAATTTACATAGAAAATTGTTACACCATTTTTTGGTCATCTAACCTATTATCATTAGATGGACCCAAGTACACCATGTAATACCAATTTTACCCTAAGTAAAATTTCCTTCACTATGTTAAATAACTTAATAAACCACATTTACTAGGTTATTTATGGTCTAAACAGGAAACCCCAAAAGGAAATATTAAACAAACCTATATTTGTTTGATTTTCCTCATGGAATAATTAATTAAACCATAATTTAATTATTATTTCCAATCATGTTTAACCCAAAAACAAAGAAATTAATTAGATAAACCTTTATTTATCTTATTACTTTCTAGGAATAATTATTTAAATCTTATTTAGATAATATTCCTTGTTAAATACGACCAAATCACCCACAAATAATTAAATAAATCATTATTTATTTAATTATCTTTCAACCACTTCCTTAAATAATTAAATAAATCATTATTTATTTGATTATCTTTCAACCATTTCCTTAAAAAGATAAATAAATCATTTATTTATTTATTTTTCACAAATAAAGGGATTTGACCCAAGTCAAATACTTTTTCCTCCAACAAATATAATAAAATATTCCATAAAAGGTGGATCTAGATTTGGTTAACATTATTTTAATCATGCACCAAGATCTAGAATGACCCAATATTTTGTTATAAATAGGAAGGTTTTTCCTACCATTCTTCACCTTTTGTTGCCTATTAGATCGCTCTGGATCTATACACTTGGTCACTTTTTTCCATTATTTGATGTGTGAGCTCGCTTTGAGCTCTATTCTTTGCATTGGGTTTTCTACACCAACAAGAGAGAGAAATCTTAGATATGAAGTGCTGAGGACTTCCAAGAACCCATCCCACTGAGGAGAATTGGATACGCCTTCTTTTTTTCCTCCCAGGTGCCTAATTAATACAAAAATTCTTTCAAAAATCGTTCTTGTCTTGTCTATTGGTATATGGAGCAAACCCTTGTTTTTACTGCTTAATGTCTTTCCATGCATAGATCTGGTTTTTTGCAGCACTTTTCTTGTTCAACTAACCACAGATCTGAAGATATTGGCAACCACTTTTGTTGTTAGGGCTATTAGTTATGCATAGCTAAAGTGGTCCTTTTTCGTACACTTAGACAAAGGATTCATACTAACAAAAATCCATAAGGATTTGATCAGTATGACAAGGAAACACATGTGTGTAGACACATAAGAGCCGTGTATGGTCTGAAATATGCACCCGGGCATGGTACACTCGGATCGACACATATCTTAGTGGATTGGGCTTCACCAAAAGTGAAGCAGATGCCAACCTCTATCACATTGTGGTAGATGGAAAGTTTCTTATCTTTTTCTTGTATGTTGATGACTTAATACTTACATGGGATGAGTAATTGATCTGCTCTTGCAAGGAAGATCTTGCAAGAGAATTCAAGATGAAGCACATGGGCTTCATGCATTACTTCCTTGAGATGGAAGTATGGCATGACGATGGAGATTTTTTTGTGAGTTAGGGGAAGTATTCCTCAGAAATACTTCAGATATTTCATATGGAATGTAAGCCTATGGATACACCTCTAGCTACCATCTGGATGAAGGAGAGTTATTCCTTTGGAGAAGCAGTAGACGATACCATCTACAAATAGCTTGTGTGATCATTCATGTACCTGGTGAACACAAGGCCTAATATATGTTATGGAGTTAGTCAGTTGAGTCAAGCCATGGTGAAGCCTACTGAGATGTATTGGAAGAAACAAAGCATGTGTTGGGGTACCTTAGAGGCACAACATAGTATGGGTTATGGTAGATAAGGACAAAGGGAGTGAAGTTTCAATGATTCACCAATGTAGATTAGGAAAGGAGTCCATCAGACAGGAAGAGTACTTAAGGATCTAACTTTAGTGTTGGGTCCTCAATTATTTATTGGTATAGCAAGAAATAGAGGTTTGTGGCACTCAACTCAGTAGAGGATAAATGCATGGCTGCAAATCAAGTAGCATGTGATGCAATATGGATGACGAAAATTCTTGTTGGGATTTTTATTCAAGAGATGGATCCGACAGTGATTCACAATATTAATCAGAGTTATATCAAACTCTCTGAGAATCTAGTTTCTCATAATAGGTCCAAGCACATTGATATCAGGTATCATCACTTGCAGGATTGTGTGCATAGGAGAATTATCTTGTTACAATACATTCCACCTGAGGAGCAAGATGTAGATATCTTGACAAAGGCATTTCCAAGAGGAAAATTAGAGTTCCACGGGTGCATGATCGAGGTGGTACAAAATCCCTTTCTTGCTAAGAGGGAGTGTTAGAAAGTGTAGAAAGAAAACTCAATTTGACTTTTTTCTTAGTCAATGATCAGGTGCTCAGATTTATGCTAAAAAATCAAAGTTCTCATAATGACACAAAATATGAACAACTGCGTAGTGCTTATCGTTCTTAATCTGGCGCAACACGTTTCGCGCAAAATGGACTCTTTATGCTCCCAAAAATGAGTTATTCTGTTTGCTAAATAGATAAAAAAAATGATGACAAGGAGCCCAGTTAGTAGTTCGTACTGCTAATGTGGCATGCTGACTGGGCAGGGTCAATTTTGGTCCATATTCCTCCGTTGAATGTGTGATTGCCAAATGGTAGCATCTGGTTGGTTCAAATTTTGTGGTAATTTGGAAATTTCATATTGGTGGAAGTTTGGGCCAATGAGGAGGAGGCACATGGCTGAGCTTGGGGCTGCCACGTGTTTGCCTCATGACGGAGAAAAATTATTGGTTTAAGAGTGGATGGAGGCATCGGGGTTCGATCCCGCGACCTCAAAGCACAAAGCACACCATTTACCACTTTTCCTATGCATTAGATCTTAACATACATACATTGTCACATGTATTTGAGGTTTTTATCCGTCAACGGGGGGAGAGGGGGCCAGTCCCCAATACATGTGACCAGCACCTATGACCACAGGCCGAGCACAGGAGCGCTAAATCGATAAGTGCACATTAAAAATCATTAATCGGGTTTAATTAACAAGAATCCTTGTTTATTAAGTCTTAAACTGGATTTTCCACAAAGCACGGGTTTAACCTTAATCTGTGCTTAATTAGCGCTAATCCTGCTTAATTAAGTTAATGAATTTTAATCAATTTAATTCAAATTAGGTTGTCGGTCCACTAAATCTGGCGGGAGTTGCTATTTTGGCGCCAATTAGCCCAAATTAGCTCTAGTTAGCTAAATTTAGGTAGAAAATTATGGACAAATTGTTGGAGGTAATAACTTAGTTAGTTTTCAACCAAAGGAGCAGAAAGAGGCTATA
The DNA here is from genome assembly GCA_034641835.2 of Pinus albicaulis. Classification (NCBI taxonomy): domain Eukaryota; kingdom Viridiplantae; phylum Streptophyta; class Pinopsida; order Pinales; family Pinaceae; genus Pinus; species Pinus albicaulis. Next base: position 150,568,410 of record CM076575.1, read on the forward strand.
TGACCATTTTTTGGCATTCTGAACTCATTGGTGTAGGTTTCAAGAGCATATTTTAAACACATCATTTTGCAAATTTGAGCATAATATAGAGGTACAAGCCATGGAAGCTGGACCAAAGAGATGTAGCCCAGGAGGGGTGAACTCCTTCATCAAATCCCTGTGTTGATGTGTTGTATGGTGATATACTGTACTTTTATTTGCTCTTGTTCAGTCTTTCTTTTATGTTAAATTGTTCATAATAATAACATACAAATCACTCATGAGACTCAATCACTTGCAAGAGAACTTGAACCCTTAAGCACATATAAGACATTGTTTACAGAATCTAAAAGATGAATTAGCACAACAATACTAACATACCTTATTTAGATCATTTTTGGTATCAGAGCTTTAGGTTTTTTTGCGCAATAAGGGATCTAATTGTTTTCAAGTTAGTGTCATGCTTACAAGGTTAAAATGCAAAAGAGGAGAAGGGAAGCTGGTTGAAAGCCCTGTAGTTGGGTCAAGTGGAAGAAGGGAAAGGTTTCCAAAGTCTTCAACACCAGCACATCCTAAAGTTGAAGTTGAGTCTTTAGTGAGCATGTCTCATGAAGGAGAACATACCATGACAGAAGATGAGAGAGCATTCAAAAATGCATTTTTTTGATATGACTGAGATGGTAAAGGTCCTCTATGAAGAGAGGAATTTAAGGATGCAAGAAGAAATTTGTAGGCCTCCAAGAGGAGGGGTTTCTTCATGAGGAGGAGGACATGGAGATGGTAGGAAACCACCATCCACTCCACCATATACACCTCCTCTTCATCATCTTCCACTACCACAACCTTTCAATCTATCCATCCACATACTTCAAAAGGAACTCGTAAATCACCCTTACTTAAACTTGTTGTAAAATTTGAGCTATTGATGTATAATGGAAAAGTGAATGCAGAGAAGCTAGATAATTGGATTCAGTTGGAGGCATATTGCATAATTCAGAACCTTTAAGAGGATGACATAAAGATTCAATTAGATTCCTTCAGAATGGAGGGGGAAACACTTGTATGGTGGGAAGCAAGGACACAAGATGAGATTAAAAACCACGGTAAGATCTCAATGTCTTGGTCTAATTTTGTTTTTGCCATTAAAAGGAAATTATATCCTCTAGATTACATGAAAAAAAACATTATGGAACTAGTATTGGGCATCAATCTATCTTCTCGAGAAACTTTGTTAAAGTATATTGGGGGTTTGCACAACTATCTTAGACATACTATTCTCATGTTCAATCCCACAAACTTAGATGAGGTTTGTGTTCACGCCACACATCTAGAAGCAAGAGGGAAACATAGTGTAGATGAGAAAAGTGATAGTTTCCTTGAGTATGAAGGTAAAGGAAAGGGTAAGTTTAATGGAAGAGGAAAGAAAAAAAGTTTTATTAAAATAGAGAAAGAGAAACTTACATGTAAACATTGTTTGAAAAATGGCCATGATGAAGACCATTGTTGTCAAATCCATCTAGAGTTAAAGCCAAAAAAACTTAAAACCAAAGAGAAGGAGAAAATAGTTGCAATCATTGAACATGACTTAGGTTCAGATTCAAGAGATGAAACCAAGATTACAACAATGGGTTTGAAAGGTAAGAACATAACAAGCACTATTTATTCAAGTTATTCTAATGTAACTCAAGCTGATGATACAATAATTGAACTCTTTCATATTAGATTTGTTTCAAAGCATACCAAAATAGACACACTATTTGATAGTGGTTCTTAAGCTAATTTGATTTCAGAAGACCTAGTTAAGAGGTTAAATCTAGAAACTATTATACATCCAAGAACTTATCCTTTAGGACGGATATGAAAGAATGAAAACATACAGGTAACAATAAAGTGCATCCTAAGGTTTGCAATCAATTCAAACTTTCTTGACGAAGTTGAATTTGATATAGTTCCACTTGAAATTTCAGGTATTGTTTTGGGAAGTCCCTATCTCTATGACAGGAAAGCAATATTTCATCGCCATGAGAATAAGTACCACTTTTTCAAGAATGAAATTGAGCACATACTTAGAGCGCATAAGAAGAAGAGAATTTTTTATATTATACATGCAGGAGAAATGAAGAGAATAATGAATGCAAGCCAAAATTTGGCTTTGTTAATATTCAAGCATAATGATGTTTTGAACGAGACCTTTCAAAAAGATGCATCAAATGAACAATATGATTTCATTAAAGTTGCTAATGTTTGTAATGATATGTTTCAGGGCTCTAACATGTTGCCTTTGAAAATACGTAAACAAGATGAGAAAGATTTGCAGCAGTCCACATTAGTGTTGAACAGTGATGGAAACAAGATGTTGGTGCAAGAGAGTGCAAAGGTCAAATAGAAAGCACCAAAACAATTTTAAAAATAAGGCATAGGTTCCACAAGTACTTGTTTTTTTGTTTCAAAATGATACATGGAAATGGTGAAAACATTTGGTCAAAAGTAGACGCAAGTACAAGGCAAGACAAGCTAAAAATCTCCATGTCGATAGTGTTCAAGGTGTGAAGAAATTCAAGTTGTTCAAGTTTCCTTTGGTTGAAGACCAAGGTGGAAACAAGTTTGTTTCTTCAAGGACAGCTTGTTGTTCTGCAAATTCTGGGAAATTGCAGCATGACGGTGTCTACAACAGTAAGACAAGGTCTCCAGAATCAAGGAAAAAGATTAGCTTTTATGAAAAACTCAAATTGATGAATTTAGGCAAATTCCAGTGGATTGAAACTGGAAGGTTGAGGGAATTGTACCCTCATCCACATGTTTATTAATGAAAGATATTTTTGGGTCCAAAAGGCTTCTAGTGGGGATGAATAATCAAGTGCTCATATTTATGCTAAAAAATAAAAGTTCTCACAATGATGCGAAACCTGAATGACCATGTAGTGCTTATCATTTTGAATCTGGCACAACTCATTTTGCACAAAATGGAATCCGTATGCTCCCAGAAATGAGTTTTGTTGGTTTTTCTAAACATGCAAAAAAATGATGACAGGGAGCCCAGTTAGCAATCCATACTGCTGACGTGGCATGCTGGCTGGGCAGGGTCAATTTTGTTCAATCTTCCTCCATCGAATGTGTGACTTCCAAGTGGCAGCATTTGGTTGGTTTCAATTTTTTGGTGATTTGACAATTTCGTATTGGTGGAAGCTCGAGCCAATGAGGAGGAGGCACGTGGCTGAGCTTAGGCCACCATGTGTCCCCCTCATGGTGGAGAAAAAGTTTTGGTTGAAGACCAGATGGAGGTGTTGGGGTTCAACCTTGCAACCTCCTAAGCAAAAAGCACTCCATTTACCACTCTGCCTGCCCATTATATTTTAACATATATACGTTTTCACATGTATTTGAGGTTTGTAAAGTGCATCGACAGGGGGACTGGGGGCTAGCCCCCAATACACGTGACCAATGCCTATGACCACAAGCAGAGTGTAGGAGTGCTAAATCCATAAGCGCACATTAAAAATCATTAATTAGGTTTAATTAAATCTAATCCTTGTTTATTAAGCCTTAAACTAGATTTGCCACAAAGCGCGAGTTTAACCTTAATCCTGGTTTAATTAGTGCTAATACTACTTAATTAAGTTAATGCAGTTTAATTAATTTAATTCGGATTAGTTTGGCGGCCTGCTAAATCCGACGGGAGTTTCTATTTTGGCGCCAACTAGCCTGAATTAGCTCTAGTTAGTTAAACCATTGGAGGTCATAACTCAGTTAGTTTTGACCAAATTAGGAGCAAAAAGAGGCTAGATGAACATTTTTGGAAATTTTGAACTCATTGGTGCAGGTTTTAGGAGCAGAAAATTATTGTAAACACATCATTTTTCAAATTTGAGCATAATATAAAGACCGAAACCATGGAAGCTGGACCAAGGAGATGTAGCCCAGGAGGGGTGAAATCCTTCATCAAATGTCTGTGTTGATGTGTTGTTTGGTGATGTACTGTAATTTTATTTGTTGTTATTCAGTCTTTCTTTTATGTTAAATTGTTCATAAAAATAACATAAAAATGACTCATGAGACTCAATCACTTGCAAGAGAACTTGAACCCTTAAGCACTTATAAGATGTAGAAATTGTATAACTAATGTGTTATACATCCAAGATTCTCTTGATCACACACTATTTGACTTCATGCACAATACAAAATCTCTTCTACTATTGATCATTACTTGCGAAAATAAAATCAATTGCATGCACACATTAAAACCATAAAAATTCACACATATGAACACAGTAATTTATGGGAAAGCTTAATGCTGAAAACCCCCAACTATCTGTATATTATATGTCATAGATATCATGTAACAATCATCATACAAAGCTCCTCACAAGCTCTCAATACAATCTCCAATTGCTACACACTAATTAGGTCCGATCTAGCAAATCCCATGCCCCAATCTCTGCCACCTGCTAACCTGCCTCTATTGCGCAATCACTGCTGAAGAATGGCTCTAAATGAACTCGAATTGTTCCAGGCTTGCTCACGCAATCCTCATTGGCATCTCCAACCACTGTATGTTGCAAATCATGCAACACTATAGTCACAACTGATAGTCACACTGCTCTTTCACCTACCTCTTCACTGATCTCCACTGAAACTGTCCATGCACTGTAGTTGACTGATGTATTCTTTAGTTGATTAATGAATTAATAATTAGTGAATTAATTAATAATTAATTCACACCACTCTCACTAGTGTATCAATCAGTTAGACTAGATATAACTAGCTCAACTATGTTTAACTAAGTTAAATTGAACACAACTCCACCAACTACCTCAATAACTCCACCAAACTCTGTCACATGAGTTCTAACTGAAGTCTCCATGCAATAGCTCCACTTAACCCTCAGGAATAACGTAATTCCTTCTGTCAGCTCCTGTGCCACATCTGTGCACTTAACTGAAGTGCTCCAATAGAATAAGATAATGTTTATAGTCCAAACATTATTAAGAGCTAATAATATTCGACATATCTAATTTTATACTGGCAATCTAAAAATAGATTCCGCCCAGTATGTCTAAAAATAGAAGTCCATCTATTTTTCCAACTTGACCAACCATCCACAAATAGCATCGCAACTCATAGAATATGATCGACATGCCCAAAAATAGGCTTTGCGCTAAAAATAGCTTACGGGCCCACTTAGTGAAGGCGACTTCTTTCCACTAAGCTCATCATCTTGTTGCAATCTCAACACTCCCTCTCAACAAGATAGGGATTATCTGCCACCCCGATCCTGCCCCTGTGGTATTCGAATTTTCTTCTGGTGAGCGCCTTCGTCAAGATATCAGCATCCTGATCCTCCGTGGGAATGTATGAAAATAACATGATCTTCCGCTGCATACAATCTCAGATATGATGATACCAGATGCCAATGTGTTTAGATCAATCATGAAATACTAGATTAACTGAGAGTTTGATGCAACTCTGATTATCACAATATATCACAGTAGGATCTAAGTGTGAACCGAACAACCCGACCAGGATCTTCCTCATCCATATAGCCTCGCATGCAGCCAAACTCGCTGCCATGTACTCAGCCTCCGCTGAATTGAGTGCCACGGATCTCTGCTTCCTGCTGTTCCAAGAAACTGCTATCAACCAGATAATGAAAATCCCTCCAGATGTGCTCTTTCTGTCCGTTGGGCTCTCTACCCAATCTGCATCCGTGAAGCCACACAGCTTCACCTCATTCGACTATCTGTACCATAATCCATATCCCGATGTGGCTCTGAGATATCTCAATACATGCTTTCCTGCCTTCCAAAAGAGCTTGGTAGGCTTAACCATAGCTTCTGAAAGCTAGTTATTAGCATAGCATATGTCAGGTCGTGTATTGACTAGATACATAAGCGACCCCACCAACTGTCGGTAAACAATGGCAGCCACTACCTCTGCCGATGTAGCATCCTCTTTCCTCAATCCACCAGGGAGAGGAGTGTCGATAGGCTTGTAGCCATGCATGTTGAACTTCTCCAGTATCTCCCGGGCGTACTTGCCTTGAGACACAAACAATCTATCATTGCGATGCCAAATTACCAATCCCAGGAAATAATGAAGGAGGCCCAAGTCCTTCATCTCAAAGTCTTTTGCAAGATCAACCTTGCATGAGAGTATCAACTGTTCATCACCGGTCAGTATCAAATCATCTACATAAAGTACAATGATCAGCAACTTACCCTCAACCACTATCTGGTACAGGTTGGGATCCGCCTCGCTCTTGGTAAAACCAAGTCCAGTGAAATAACTGTCAATCCTTGTGTACCAAGCACGAGGTGATTGTTTCAACCCATACAATGCTATTTTGAGCCTGCACACATGCGACTCGCTTCTGAAGATATCGAAACCTTCGGGTTGCTCTATGTACACCTCCTCCTCAATCACTCCGTTGAGGAACACAGTCTTCACATCCATCTGATGAATGTGCCACCCCATTTGCGCTGAGAGAGCAAGAATCGTCCCTATGGAAGAATACCTTGCGACAGGTGCAAAGGTTTCCTCATAATCGATCCCCTCAATCTGTGAGAAGCCTCAGGCAAAAAATCTTGCCTTGTACTTCTCGACGCTTCGGTCAGCTACTTGCTTCACTTTGTAGATCCATCTCGAACCTACCACTGATTTCCCTTCTGGCCTTGGGACAATCTCCCATGCACTTTTTCTGAAAATCGAATCATACTCTTCCACCATGGCATCTACCCATGCAGGGTCCTCCATAGCTTCCTCGAAAGAGGATGGCCCTGTCACGATACACTTGCTCATCAGAGCCATGTATCTAGTATATCAGTCAGGTGAATTTCTCTGTATGTGCTGTGATGTAGGTGCTCCTACAATCTTCTCTACATCAAGATTCAGTCGTTCAGCTTATGTAGTGCGCTTCCGCCCTCTGATGGTTGGCGCTGCATGAGTGGTTTCTTCCACTCCATGAACCTCCTCTTGTGGCTGATCCACATCCTGAGGCTCATCCTTAGGAACTAATAGCTCCTCATCTGCATGCAAGTGTGGCTCTCTCTCAAGCGAACACTTCATGGCTTTCTCCTCATGAAATTTGATATCCCGTCGCACAACAGTCTTGCGACTGTCTGGAAAATACACACGATAGTTGTGGGGTGTATCAGTGTACCCCACAAATATCCCAACCTCCGCAGTCGGCTCCAGCTTCTTCCTGGCATCCTTCGTCACATTAATGTAAACAGGTGAGCCAAAAATCTTCAAATGAGAAATATCATGCCTCTTACCAGAAAACGCCTCATCGGGTGTACTCATGCCAAGTATCCTATGAGGAAAACGGTTTTGCACATAAACCGCAGTATTGCATGCCTTAGCCCACAAGTGTATGGGAAGGCCCTAATCATGCAACATCGCCCATGTAGCACCCATGATCATTCTGTTCTTTCGCTCCGCGACCCCATTCTGCTGTGGGTTATGAGGCATTATGAGCTCTCTTCAAATTCCTTCTGTTCTGCAAAAGTCCTTGAATTCGCCAGAGATGAATTCACCACCATGGTCGCTCCTAAGAGCCTTCACCTGCTTCCCTGACTCTTTCTCCACTAGTGCCTTAAACTCACAAAACTTAGAGAATGTCTCGCTCTTCTTCTACATGAAGAAGATCCAGCACTTACGAGAAAAATAATCAACAAAGATCACATAATACCTGTGCTTTGCTATCGAAGCTACTGAGAAAGGTCCACACACATCTGTGTGAATTCTCTCAAGGATCGTCGTGGCACGACTATCCTTCTCGTGAAAGGTGGCTTTCACAAATTTTCCCAAAGTACATCCCTTGCACTAATATGACTGTGCAAGTGTACCTTTGGGAAGCCCGGTAGAAATCTGCTGCAAAATTTTCAAAGCACCATGGTGAAGATGACCCAATATCCTGTGCCATAGCTCGCCCTCATCCCGGCTCACCACTCCTTCTACCTTTCTTGCCATTACAACGTAGCCATCTACCTGCAACTGATAAAGGTTCTTAACTCAAACCCCTATCCTCCGAGTTTCACCAGTTGCCTTACTGCGTAAGAAAGCCTTTCCCTCGCTAAAGACAACATCATATCCCTTGTCTTCCAACATGGCCACCGAGATCAGATTCTTCTTCAATCCTAGAACATGCATGACATCCTTCAATATGAAAGGTTTACCAGACTCCTTCTCAAAGGAAATGGTCCCGATACCAGTCACACTATATCTACCATCATCGCCCATCTCGATGTGCACTCCAAGATCCTTCTCATCCATATCACTGAACAAATATTTGTCTCCGGTCATATGAAAAGATGCACCACTATCAAGAAACCACACTGAACCCATCATACTTGAGACCAAGCATGCGATCAGTGAAAAATCCAGCTCAAACTGCGAGGCTAAGGCCTCTCCAGCTGCAGATCCAACAACCTGCTTATTTTTCTTCTTCTGTGGACAATTAGTGGCGTAATGTCCGTGTTGGTGATAGTGAAAGCACTTCACCTTGGACATGTCCTGCTTCTTGCCTTTCGCACCGGATTGAGAAGTATTTTTCTTGCCCTTCCCCTTCCTTGCTTTGGCAGCCAAAGCACAATTTTCTTCATCTGCATTCTTTGATGAAGATCCATCCCTGGTACTCCGCCTTATCTCCTCCTGCACAAGATCCGACCAAAGTCGCTCCCATCCCGGCAGTTTCTCCCGACCATTGACAGAGTCCTCATAGGAATGCCAACTCTTCAGAAGCCCAAGGAGAGCCAAGCTCACCAAGTACTCACATCTACAACAGTAACCCCCACACTTCCCATCTCATCCCTGCACTGGACAAACTTCGTGAGGTACTTGGGTATACTTTCGCCCTTCTCCATTTTTATTTTTCTGAGCTTGTCTTTAAGCACCAACTTCCTCTGATCGCTTTTGCTTTGGAACAAGTCTGTCAAAGATTTCCACATCAATAATGGAGAAGCTTTACCATGAAGGCTAGACACTATGTGATCCTTCACACCTTCCTACAGAATCCTTCGACATTTTTTTGTCTTCTTCTGCCATGCGTCAAGTGTGGCAGCATCGCTAGAAGTAGGTTTTGGAATTTCTGCATCTATGAACTCCTTCAACCCATTGTCATCTAGCACCGCCTCCATCCTGTCCTTCCATGCAATATAATTCGAGCTGCCCTCAAGGGCATACTCCAATCGCAATCCGTTGAAAGACATCTCAACTTCGACACCAAGAAAACACTGCTGCAAATTCGAATTCCACCAGCACAAAACTCAACCGCTTCAATGCTTTGCAATTGCTCCAATGATCAATATCGCTTTGATACCATGTAGAAATTATATAACTGATATGTTATACATCCGAGATTCTCCTGATCACACACTATTTGACTTCATGCACAATACAAAATCTCTTCTACCATTGATCATTAATTGCGGAAATAAAATCAATCGCATGCACACATTAAAACCATAAACATTCACACATATGAACACAATATTTTATGGGAAAGCTTAAAGCTGAAAACCCCCAACTATATGTATATTATATGTCATAGAGATCATGTAACAATCATCATACAAAGCTTCTCACAAGCTCTCAGTACAATCTCCAATTGCTACACACTAATCAGGTCCGATCTAGCAAATCCCATGCACCGATCTCTGCCACCTGCTAGCCTGCCTCTACTGCGCAATCCCTGCTGAAGAATGGATCTGAATGAACTCAAATTGGTATAGCCTTTCTCACGCAATCCTCATTGACATCTCCAACCACCGTGTGTTGCAATTCATGCAACACTATAGTTACAACTGATAGTCAACCTGCTCTTTCACCTACCTCTCCACTGGTCTCCACTGAAATTGTCCATGCACTGTAGTTAACTGATGTATTCTTCAGTTGATTAATGAGTTAATATTTAGTGAATTAATTAATAATTAATTCACACCACTCTCACTAGTGTATCAATCAGTTAGACTAGATACAACTAGCTCAACTGTGTCTAACTGAGTTAAACTGAACACAACTCCACCAACTACCTCAATAACTCCACCAAACTCTGTCACATGAGTTCTAACTGAAGTCTCCATGAAATAGCTCCACTTAACCCCTAGGAATAGCGTAATTCCTTCTGTCAGCTCCTATGCCACATCTGTGCACTTAACTGAAGTGCTCCAAGAGAATAAGATAATGTTTATAGTCCAAATATTATTAAGAGCTAATAATATTCGACATATCTATTTTTAGACCGGCAATCTAAAAATAGATTCCGCCCAATATGTCTAAAAATAGAAGTCCATCTATTTTTCCAACTTGACCAACCATCCACAAATAGCATCCTGCAACTCATAGAATATGATCGACATGTCTAAAAATAGACTTGCGCCAAAAATAGCCTGCGGTCCCACTTAGTGAAGGCAACTTATTTCCACTAAGCTCATCATATTGTTGCAATCTCAACATAAGACATTGTTTATAGAATATGAAAGATGAATTAGCACAACAATACTAACATACATTATTTAGATCAGTCAAATTGAGTAAATCAAATTTCCACATCAGAAGATGACTTGGATTTTAGTTATCTTGAGTGACACAGTCTTGTCACTTAGTTAGCTCAGAGAATTCGAGTTAGAGGCTAGGAGTAGAGTTGTGCATGTAGTGATTACTAAAATTTGGAAATCTAATTCAGTTATGTGTAGTTGATCTTAGTTAAATAAGCTCAAGCCTTTAGTTGAGTCAGTTAAAGGTAAGTTGAGTAGAGGAACTATTGTTAACTCGGTGATCTATCAGTTAACTAGTCAATGAGCTAAATATAGCCTAGACATGAATGGAATTCAATTTTCATGACTGGAGTGGAGGAAAAGGCACATTGTAATTATCAATTATATACTAGTTGAGTGTACAAGATGGGTAATTAAGCAAATGATCAATTCCTTAAGAATTGCGCTAGGAAAAGGGGGAATTCCCTGTTATTTAGGAGCTCAATTTATCCGGAATTACGCAAGGAAATAGGAGCTTGATAATGACTTGAATTGGATATTAAATGTTGGTTAAAGAAGGATATTCAATAGGAGAACAGGTTTACAGTGCAGGGTGTGCTTAAGATTTGAAGCAATTCATTGACTCATCTAATGGTTTCTCAATCTCATCATGTGTTTTCATGTATTTCATATTTTTTGTGTAGTTCCATCGAAAGTATGCAACATAGGTACTCCTTGGATGAAAAATAAATTTTGCATCCTATGAGTGTTCCCATTTGAAATTTGAGTAAAATCATGGGGAGGTAAATTGAAAATACAAGTTGAAAAAGTCGTTTTTTCTTTTTTTCCATCCAAAACTTGCTGAAGTAATCTAATATTCTCTCTCTCTCTCTCTCTCTCTCTCTCTCTCTCTATATATATATATATATATATATATATATATATATATATATATATATATGCTATGCATATTTTGGAAAAAAATAATCTATGCATGTCACATTAAAAAATCAAATAAAGAAAAGAATAAAACATCGTAAAAAAAAGTGCACATATATATGTAGCTATATGTATTAAGAGGGTTTTAATTGAATAAAAGTGAGAATTTATATAGAGATATGAAATTACATATATAATATAAATAGTACTATAAAGAACTAACATAGATCATTTATTGAATTAAAAATATGAATATTATTGAAATAAAAATTGAATATTATTATATATAGAGATAAAGAAACAAGATAGATTCATCTTATCTATCAAGTGTTGAGAGGGATCAAATCTCTCAAAGTACAAACATTTCCTCAAGGTTTACAATAAAAATGGGGTTTGCACCTAGAGAGATTGACCCCTCTCGAGCTTGGTATATTAGAGGTTAAGATAGATCTATGTTAGTGTTACAACAAACTTGTCAATTTTTTGTTCTTGTTCATACCTATATGTTTATATTTTCTTGAATAACTTTTTATTCTAGAAAATATTGATAGAAATATATAGATAATCTCAATTATACTAGTTAAAATAGACTCCTATCTAGGACAGGTTAGATAAGACTACATTTTGCTTATAGATTATATGCACTCAAAATTTTCCATTTTACAATTTTTCCACACCCAATAATGATTGTTGTCAAACTAGAATTTACATGAGTTTTTTATTCTAAACAATGTGAAGTCTAATTGGGTCTCTACACTGAGGAGAATCCATTGTCGTGGAGCAAGGAACTTTGCCCTTGACATAGGATCTTTATTCCAAATTCTTTACATTGTTACTCTTAGATGTACATATCAACATTTCTATATTCTATCTGATTTTTTTTAGATGTTTTGTGAAAACTTATGTCACAGGTTTTAGAGCCATTGAAATGCCTTCCTTTTTCACCACTTCATATGCCTCAATAAAATAAAACAAAAAGTCTTTCAAATTAGCTTTTATAGTTTCATACATGAAAGACTTTCGAAATGAAACAAATATTTACTACTCTAAATATAGAATAACTAAAAAATATTTGCTACTCTAAATATAGAGTAACTAAAAATCAATAACACGTTGAATGATTGTGTATTTCTACTTCTATTTACCAAAAAAAACAAAAATTCACACATACTAATACATGATCTCAAACAGCAAATTAATCTATAAAACTTCCCTAAGACAATAAGACACTCTCTACTAATACCTCGGAAAATATATATACTCCACTTTCCTTTGAATTTAAAACTATTGTAGGTAAGAAACAAAACCTATACAACACCAAAAAAAAGTTACAAACTTACGAACTTCACATCTTCGATTATCTTCAAATTACATGCACAAATTATTCTGTTAAGTCCAGAATATTACCATCCAAACTATTCTGTAGAGTGGGTAGACAACGCCTTACTTTTCTTCTTAAAACAAGCAGCAGAGAAGTGTACTGCTCTTCCGAGACCGCCGAGTTCCCTTAATGCACCACATTAGGGTTCAAGCCCGCAAGAGTGACTATGTTTAATAACGTGTTTCTTTGAAGGAATGTTCGAGTTGTGGTTCTTGATTGATGAAGGCAAGGATTGAAATCGTACTGTGTTTGTTTTTGTCTGTTAATTGGCATTTTACAGTTCAAATGTGAAGGGATTGGGGAAAATTCACAATACCATTGGGCATTTGGTCTAGTGGTATGATTCTCGCTTAGGGTGCGAGAGGTCCTGAGTTCAATTCTCGTAATGCCCCCATTCAGAAGAACGTTATTCCTGTTAAGATAATAGCTTTTTTTTATTCAAGCAATTCTTGGTATTTGAATCGTCATAAACCTGAAACTCAATACTGGAGATGCCGGGCTAGGAGCTCACACATTTCTTTGAATTTGAATTTGGTTAACATTTGCCCCGAGCTCGCACATTTCTTGGAATTTGAATTCTGGGGTTTCCCTCATGAAAACATCTTTAAGCACATTTCTTGGAATTTGAATTTGAATTTGGTTAACATTTGCCCCGAGCTCGCACATTTCTTGGAATTTGAATTCTGGGGTTTCCCTCATGAAAACAGCTTTAAGCACATTTCTTGGAATTTGAATGCTGGGGTTTTCCTCATGAAAACAGCTTTAAGAGTTCAAAATTACAAAGCAGTTTATATTTCATTGGAATTTGAATTCTGGGGTTTCCCTCATGAAAACAGCTTTAAGCACATTTCTTGGAATTTGAATTCTGGGGTTTCCCTCATGAAAACAGCTTTAAGCACATTTCTTGGAATTTGAATGCTGGGGTTTTCCTCATGAAAACAGCTTTAAGAGTTCAAAATTACAAAGCAGTTTATATTTCATTGGAATTTGAATTCTGGGGTTTCCCTCATGAAAACAGCTTTAAGCACATTTCTTGGAATTTGAATGCTGGTGTTTCCCTCATGAAAACAGCTTTAAGAGTTCAAAATTACAAAGCAGTTTATATTTCATTGGAATTTGAATTCTGGGGTTTCCCTCATGAAAACAGCTTTAAGCACATTTGTTGGAATTTGAATACTGGGGTTTCCCTCATGAAAACAGCTTTAAGAACTAAAAATTACAAAGCAGTTTTTATTTCAAAAAACCAGGAACTCAAAATTGGAGATGCGGGGTATCGATCCCCGTACCTCTCGCATGCTAAGCGAGCGCTCTACCATCTGAGCTACATCCCCTTTAATATGAAGTCGTTTTTATAGTATTTAAGATAGCTTATACATTAATTTAACCTTCCTATCTCCGATAATGTACTGGCTGTCATAGTATTGTGTTCACTTCAAAACTCCATGACATTTTTTGGGTCAGGAATTTATGGAGAAATTGAACTAAATTTAAGTTTTTTGACGTTTTCTTAAATACTAGTAAATGTGTATCTTCATCACAAATACTGGAATGTCTAATCTCTAATTTTTAATCTGGGAAGTGACATCAATATTACCTTCTTCGTGAAATTAAGAGTTTGTCAAATATTTCGCACGCTGCATTGGAGTCGTGAGTCTAGTGTATTGGATAACAAAGGCGTCATTGTAAAATATCAGTGCTGGGTTAGAGAAGTTTTCATAATGAATGTGAATTTTCTAACGGGAAATCAGATTACATTTAATTGATTGTCAGACTAAACTGGGCATATTTGTTTATTAATGGTCTTCATTATAATCTCACACTTGATGGTCTTCATTATAATCAATGGAAAATGTCAATTATTGTTAATTGAACGGATTGTCTTTGGATACATATTTCCTTTGCAAGATTGAGGTTATGTTTAACTTTGCCAACTCGCAGGGATATTTACAAGTTTTAGAACATCGTTATTATTATAAAATTATTGAAATTTTTACCACTAGTATATTTTGTATTCACTTTGCTTAAAGACTACAGAATGTTATTAAACTAGCCAACAATTTATTGTTTTTGAGAAAGAGTTGTCTAAAACATTCATGTTAAGGTTGCCAAATTGGTCGTTACCATTTTATATTTCTACACAGATTGAGGCAACATTGACAATGTCATTTTATATTTCTACCTATATTTGAAACAAAGATTGAGACAACATTGGGACAAAAACAACCAAAATTCTATGCAATATACTATTAAAGCATTGTCTTGATAAAATTGAATTATATTGTAATTGGAAAATAATTCCTTGTGGTAGTGTATGCAATCAACAAATTCCATCATTATATTATTAGCTATCTTGATTTTATACATTGATTATTAATTATTTATGGTAGGGTAATTTGATGGTTATTATTGTTTTAGGGATTTGACATTACTATTTGTAGCTTAGGAAGGAAAATGTTTTTGTTCATTTTCGTTCATTTCCTTTTGCTACCTAACAAATGATGGAAATGTTGTGCATGTGGAGACGTTTTTCTTGATGAATATTTATTTTCCTTTTGCTACCTAACAAATGATGAGAATGTTGCGCATGTGGATATGTTTTTCTTGATGAATATTTATTTGCTTTACCTACCACACATTATGCTTTGTAGATATAGTTAATTTTACTACCTAATAAATGATGGGAATGTTGCTTGTATGGAGGATGTTTTTTTTATGAATATTTATTTTTCTTGATGAATATTTATCTTCTTTATCTACCACACATTATGCTTTCTAGATATAGCTAATTACTTTGTTACATTGAAGCTTCCAGTACACCTCTCACCAAAAGAAAGAAGATAATTAAGCTAAGTGTTATGTACTCTTGGGTCCAAGAATATCTAGATTTTGCATAAGTCTAGATGTAGTAATTCAACGCTATTTGAAAAGATGAAATTCATGACATCTTGAAAGTTTTTCATGATGGACCAGGTGGTGAGGAGTATTGCAACTAGGTCACTATTGGTTGATCATTTTCATAGATGCCAAACAAACATGAAAAGTCATGGTAGTTGCCAAAGAATGGAACAACTTGTTTGGTCCAATGAGATGCCACTCTAGACTCAACTCTTGGTGGAACCTTTTGTGAAATGGACCCTTGATTTTTTGGGGCTTATCACACTCTCATAAAGACAAAAGGATTATATCCTGGTTTACACAAATTATGTCACCAAATGGGGAGAATTTAAGACACTAACAAGGGCTATAGAACAAATAGTAGCATATTTTATCTATGAGGAAATCCTTGTCCACTATGATGTACAAAATCAACATATGTTGAATGAAGATTGCTTATACTATAAGGAAAGTGTCCTTGTTCTGCTCCCAAATAATAATCATGCTTATCTATTTCCTCATGTGCCTCATATTTTTAGAAATGTTAATGCATAGGTGTAGGATGCTAGATCAAAAGGGTGATGAAATTGAAGTCCTACCCATTTTGTACCATAATGTGTTATGCATTAGACATGCTTATCTAGTCATTTTCATTGCATTTGAAAATTTGGGAAAATAGAGAGGTTATCTATACCTTAATAGCCTATCCAAACACTTCCATATTGTTTTGCATTGGAGTAAGACCTATGCTTGATGCCACTAATTTTGAGTATACATTAAGATATGGTCTCTTGCCGAGTTTCAAGAACACAAAAAACCTTTTGTGTTGATAGTACAAGGCTCCATTGTTTTGCAACAACTACCATGGTTATCACATTATCTCCTCTAACCCATAGACTAATATCTCTTGCATTTTTTGTTGTTGTATTTTGTGCATATCCCTAGTGAATATGGTTGTTCACGCGTAATGTGAAGCATCTCAACTAAACATCCCCTACAAAGGGATTGGGGTTCAACTTCTTATCATGAAACAATATAATTTCATGTTGATATAACTCGTGGAGATGCTTTTTTTCATCTATATTACTAGAATAATAATCCTCTAAGAATTCCATAGGAGTTATGAAGTCATGGAGTTTCCCCTCAACCAAGGATTGGAGAAGAAACAAGTTGTTCCTTTATTATAGGAATAAGGAATAGGTAGATGATATTTTTCTACAAATAATTGTTGTTCGATTCAAGTTTCTCATGGAAAGTTCCCTCCTTTAATTTCACACCTCTTCCTCTAGCTCAATAATTCTCTTTCGATCTTCAACTTGAAAATTTTCCATTCCACCCTAACATTGGCATAAAACTTGGTCCATTGCTCCATCAAAACACTAATATGGTTCTTGTATGAAGCTCGAGGTATTACACACTTCCCATATACTTTTGTAACATTCCTCCATTTATCCATTTTTTCTTTCAACCTTTATATCTCAATGAGATTCAATTCTTATGCATCCTTTGTTTGAATTCCTACTGTTTGAATAATAGGCTTGTCATCAATGATCTTTATTTTCATTGTCTATGCCAATTGTTTGAATGATTTGTTATGTAGAAATTCATCAACAATTTATATTTGAGTTATCATCAATTAAACAATGTGCCCAACTTTATTGATGATATCAACATTCCCGATGTCAATAAATTATTTTGAAATATCAATAGCTTCAAGAGTAGTTGTAACTTTGATGGTTTGAGTTTCTTTTGTAATAACCGCCCCTTTTCCAACTTCTATAGAAAATGCTTCCCTAGAAATTACATATGTTATTTACACATCTTTGCAATCAATAAATGGTGACCAAGTGCATTCTTCAAGGGCTTGCACAAATTTTTCCAATCGTGAGGATTGCTTTGGTTTTCTTGTGATAAGCATAATTTTTTGTTTAAAAATTTTATTTTCTCTCTTTTGCAATATCTTAAAATGGTATTGTAAGAGGGCTTCAGATGTAGCTTACCCATCATAATTTACATGAAGTTAAATCCTTTCTTAGATGTCACTTTGACTGTTTTGGGTGCTTTGGACACAAATCCTTCATAATATTCTTTCTAGGAACCCTGAGGTGATGTATATTCTTCTATTTTGGTTGTTTGTTCTTGTGTTTCAACAACAAGTACTTTAGATGTTGGTTCCTTTGTTTCAACATTGAAATCCTCTTGAATTTCATTAGTTGAAGTTTTTATGCCTTTTATGACTAGTTCTTGTGGAGTAGCAACATCATCCCTTGCTAGTTTTGATGAGTCAACGACACGGATTTGAATTTCCTCTAAAATCATCATATATTATGTTATTGGTTCTTATGTGACAACAAAAGAGTCTTCGGATTTTTTTCCAAGGACTTCTACATAAACAATCAATTATGTCCTCTACTTCCTTGGGCATCTCGAAAATATTAATGATCATGTCACGAATCCAACTCTTTGTGTCTTTCTTGATGGTCTTGAAGTGGAGGTTCTTTCTTCTATAACTAGGCACATGATTACTTTGATTCATTGTGGCCCTCAAAATGTGAAACTTATCATCAATGATAGTCACATATTTGAATTCTTCTATAAAAACTATATAAACTCGGATTGCATGTTTAGTTTTTTTTCTCTTCATCATTATGTTCTTGTCGTAGAGTCCCCTCATTCTAACACTTCAAGTTGTTCCTCCCATGCTTCTAGCTCGAGTTTTTCCTTTTCTTTCTTTGGTGTCAATACTATTTCTTTGTCATATTTATCTTAAGGGGGACTCTATATGTACATCTCCTAGGTTTGGTTAGGCTTGTATAAGGTGTTGACAACTAAAATTTTAATCAATCTATGATTTGATACATTGGTGGCTAGGTTTTTGTCGTTTTTAAAATGATTATCCATGGTCTAAGAAGACCTCACTAAGTAGCATGGAATTTTCAACAATATTTAGTGCCTTAGATGCATTAGTAACTTAAGATGACAACCAAACAAAAGACTATTCCTACCCTCATAAGTAAAGTAATGAAATATGCTAACCAATGCCATGGATGAGGAAATGATAATCATTGGACTTCCTTATGTTCACCTCTGACGATCTCCCCTAGCATCAAAAGGTCAACCCTTACTTATGGAGTGCGATTTTTTTTTCTAAACAATCATTCAGCTATTTTTTGAAAACCTATAACCTAAGCTATGATGTCATTTGTCACCTTGACTCTTAATTCTCGTACTATTGTTGTAAACGATGATTTTTTTTTGGCGAATTCAAGAGAATTATCAATGTGGAAGCCTTGTAACCGCTCCATGTATACTAAAAAATTATGCATCATGGAAGATTCAAATCACTTCAAGGTTTCTTTTCATTTGTTCTAAGGTGACATGTTCATATTGCATAGTGGAGCCTCCCATTGTAACAAAAAACTAGTATCTTACAACAAGGGTTGCTAGCAAAAATTAGTGGTGTTATTGTTATTAAATAACAACAGTCTTGGTAGCAGGTGACAATGGGAACAATAGTAACAAAAAATAAATAAAAGCACTAATACAATGAGGAGGATGAGGGTTTACCAAATAAGGAAAATATGATAGGATTCTTTAGGTATTATCATTGTAATGGCAAGTAATGTAGTATTGATTATAGAATGTACACCACTAATGATGAGGTGATCAAGGGAATTATAGCAAGGTCAATCCCCCCCCCCCCCCCCACCCCCCCAATTGAATTTTCATGCCATCATTGGCATGCAAAATAGTGATAGTTGTCTAATATGATTAAATCACAACAATTATGAACTGGAATCACAAGGGAAACATACATTAATAGTTATCCAATAATCATGATTTTTGCATGTGGAGGGATCATGTTATAGCTACATTTTATGAGGTGGTTGTGACTTAATGGAGTGGTAGAAGGTAAAGCATTACAAACCACAACAATCATGATGGATATGTAGAGGATCCACAACAATCAATGTGCATATGGAGCATGGGATGCACAATGATCGTGGAGGGCCTTGGAAATAGTAAGTGTCGTATAAATTGACATATTAAGTCCTTGTTTGGTATGTTGATGGATTTGTAGCAAGTGGATTGAGTAGGTCGATGTATTTAAAATGTAGAGTTACAACAAAGAAGAAGTGGTAGTTACAACTAAAAGGATTATGGATGAAATGGTGATGAATATATGGAAAAGGATGAATGATATGGACTGTAAATGATTGATAGTGGATGGAATGGAGATACAAAAAATTCAATTTTGAGAATGGTTTTGTATCAAAAGTGAAAAGGGTGAAATAGATAGGCTATAGATAAATTCTCAAATATACCCGCAAAATAGACAAAAAATTAGCCAAAACTTTTTATTTTTTATTTTTTCTTTACTTTTTTCCTTTTCTTTCTTAAATATAGAAATCAATTTGTTGAAGATACAAGTGGCATGCACACTTACCAACAACCACATAAGTTAGGACAAGTGGCTAAATCCTTAACAAAAGCATCTTTGGGCAATTATTTTTGATATAGTTTAAGATAATGAACTTTAGCCATAAGAGGTATCTTATTTTCATTAATGGTGTGCAGTTTTACATATTCATTGTCATACTCAGTGTCATACTCATATGGTCCCCACCATGGACTACAAAGTTTGCCTTAAAAATATTTAAACCTTGAATCATTTAAAAGAACCCAATCTCTTCCTTGAAACTTCTTTTTCTTTATAAGCTTATCATGATACTTTTCTCTTTGTTGTTAAACTACAAAAGTATGATGTAAAAGGTCTTGCTAAATATCATTAGGTTCATCAATATTCTCCAAAAAATGTTTCTAAGCTTCTGAAAGGTCCAATCCTACTTATAGTGTGGTTCTTAATGTCTTTACTTCAAACTCAATTGGAAATAACACATGCTTACTATATAAAATTTCATAAGGTGTAAATCTAGTAGTATTGTGCCAAGTACTATGATAGGGCCATAAAGCTTCTAGGCACTATATTAGCTCAATATTTGTGATGGATTTGCACAATATTGTTCAATATTTATTTCATAACATTATTAACTTATTGTTGGGAATTTTCCTATGGATGATATGGTGTAGACATCTTGTGTCGAATATAATACTGAGTAGTATGGGACCAAATGCATTTTGAAGTGAATTGAATCCTCTTATCTGTGAAAATTTCTCATTAGAGTAACTACATTGGTTGCAAAAGGGTGTACATGACATTCAATTGGAGGGAGATGATGGGATTTAAAATTGTTATCTTTAATCATCCTTTTTGTTGACCTCCACATTCATTTTCCTACCATTTTCCTTTATATTTTGATATACCCTTTGAATTAGTGGAAATGTATCTTTTCCTTTTAAATAAATCATTTTATTGAATTATATTAATACATTAACTGGAATTTTGTATTCTTTGTAACTAACTAGCAAGACAAGAGTTACTAAAAAATAAGGTAAATGTTGCAATTTCAACAATTTGTTGTTGAACCAATATTGTTATAGATCCTTGAATAAGATGTTTCCATGGATAAGTTAATGTGGATCCAAATTTTGAATATTTTGAGAAGATACTTAATTGAAAATTGACATTTTTGTAGAACTGAAGGTTAAGCTATTACCCATCATGTGAAGTAGAATCAAGAGATTTGTTATGGAGTGGCAATGACATGTTTTGAAAGATTATAGTTTTTAGAGGGTGAAAAACAAGTAGTTAAGGAGATTTTATTCTAATCAGATTTCTCATGAATATAATGGTTAAGAGATGCCATAGTTTTTTGTTAGTCATGTTTTGATTCATACTAGTTGTTACACAACATTTTGTCACTGTCCCTGCAATCCCCAACTCGCACATTGGAGGGTCATTTCTGTGACCAATAAGCAGTGTCATGCCTTGTAAAGACCATCATTGCATCCCTTTACCTGAGAGCATTATTCCTTCTGTTGACAATTCCTTGAGTAGAGAAGTAAAAACCATTTTTTTTGCCTTGGTGCGAGTAGCTAGTTTCACCCCCGCGCCAAGCTAGAAAATTAACACTGGGCCCCATGCCAGTTGGCGCTCTGTGCTAGTTAAGCACCCGCGCCACGATTTTTATAGAATTTAAAAAAAAAATAGAGGCAGAGATTACACTCCAACCACCTCGAGGATGAGTCATTGGGAGTGGTTGAACTGATAAACCATAGACTTCCTCCTTTGGGTTTATGGTTTCCACCTCTTATGGGAACTCCCTAAAGGATAGGCCTCCCTCCCACCTTTGTAGGGATCCTAACCTCCTTCTTTTCCTCTATAAAAGAAACTATCTCTCTTAGTAAAAACTAGCTGAACTTGGAGAATCAGACATACTATAGTTTTTTTTTCTAAATAGGACTAATTCTATTAATTATGAAAATACTGATACAAAACTGCCATGACTGCTGCTGTGAGAGCCAGACAGTCTGGGTTGATTGACTATGCTGTCCTTAAGAAGTCGGGGCCGCCCAGAGTGGGAAACCGACCCATTAAACATCAGTAGTTGGGCCGCGCATAGAAGGGAAACCGGCCAGAGACTTATACAAAACATGTAAATAACTTTAAAAACAAAGCAAGAGACATCATTATGCCCAACAGGTGGGCAACTAAAACAGTAAGTCATGATAAAACCAGCTGTAATTGAACCCATGGAGTCAGCTCTTGTCCTCAGAAGACAGCGGTTCCTCTTCCACCCTGCATGCATATTCATTTCTTGTGCTGCTGTCTTCCTTTCCTCCCTGACTGTCAGAATTCAAGTTCTGGTGCTGAGCTTCAGTGCTGGCCTCTGCGTGAGGAGCAGGAATGGAGCGAGGGTCAAGAGTAGGGGGGGGCCAGCAGAAGGGGGAATTTCCTCACGAAGTGATACAGTGATGAGGGCAGTGATGATGGAGTCAAAAGAAGTACAGTGGAAGCGAAGTTCCGCATTCTGTGTGGTCTGCCGGATGGTGGAGCCACGAACCCTGTTGATTGGAGGAGAGGGCTGACTGGGAGAGGCGAAAGCTGCTGAGGGAAGAGGTTGACAGGGAGGATTAGGAATATTCGGTGGAGAGGAAAGACCGGGAGGCTCAGAGTGAGCAACAGGATTGTCAGAAGCATCTCTGATGATTTGCGTCCGTCCGCGTCCTCTGCCAACTAGGCTACCCCTACCCCTGCCTCTACGTCTTCCACCACGCGAAGAAAGCGGGGGAGTGTGGTCGTTTCCGTCCGAGGAGGAGCTGAGTTCAGAGAGGGGCAGAGGAGGAGTGCCTGAGATGCGCCCCCGACTCACCCCACGACGAGGCCTCATTCTTTGTCGAAGGCGGGGCATGGCTAACAACAAATGACGCAAACGAGGCTCGCCAGAAGGGGGTGCAGGAGAAGGGGATAGAGCGAGGACACAACCAGGGTGGCTCTGCATATGCAGGAAAGCAGAAGAGCTGAAAGTGCAATTACCAACGGGTCTCAGATCCTGAGAATTCAAATTGAGATTGGAGAAAGACAGAGTACCTGTGAAGGTGGCGCTCGAATAACCAGAAGAGGCACAAGCTCCGCAGCAAGGGCCGTTGGAGAAGTGAACGCCCGGCACTGTTTCCAGACAAGCCCATACACTGCAACGACGCCCCGTATTCGTCTTGCAGCTGGAGATTGCCGCACCAGGAGGGCATGCGCTTCTTAGCGGGAGCAGAATTCTCGTATGGCTTCCGTCTCTCTGCCCCTCTTCCATCATGAAAGCAAATGCCAAAAACATCGCCATAAGCCTGAGAATGAAGGAGCAGTTAATACCATTGTGATTCTTCCAAGGCGTATTAATGTCGCGAGGACTGTGAACACGCGAGGCCATGTGGGCAGGGCACGCAAGCAGCCTTGGGAGCTGCGTGGGTGCCGGAGGCCCATTAATTCGATCAGTCAGCCGCATCCGGCGCAGACATACTATAGTTGAATTACTAGAGAAGATAGAATAAGAAGGAATTATGTTGAAGAAGCTTGAGTCCATGACTTCTAAGAGAGCTTGAGTCCATGTCTTCATCCCGATTGAATTCCCTGACGTGCATTTGAGACGCGCTTCGCCTGAACCCCGCTGGAGGAGACCGCGACGTTAAAGCATTGGTTGTACTCTTCCTTCTATTCATTTATATACATGACTAATGTTTGGTTCCACTATTGTATTATAATTTTTGTTTAATGCGATATGTTTAGCCCTCTTTGACTGGCTAATAGTTATGAGTGAAACCATTATGTCATGTGTTGTTCTTGTTCCTTGTTCTATGTGCAGGTATCCGAGCGTAACGACGAACGGATTGCAATTTTCCAAGGCAGGAGCGAGAGGGTACTACTCTTTCTGCAATGACGACAATGTTGGATTATAGGTAGGTCAATATACTATGTATTTTGTTCATTAATTAACTATGAAGCAAAAATTTAGCATGTCCTTTTGTTTCTAGACCCACCCTAGGGCTAGAGGGACCGTCTCAATTTGCAGAGGGGATTTAACTTCATAAAAAATTAGGGACTCCATTGGGGATGCCAATGAACGTGCCCTAGTGTAAAAAATGGGGTGGTTGGCACGACTCCGTGCCCGAAACCCGCGCTAACCGCCATGCCCTAATATTGACATTTCCTCCCCTAGAATTCAAAATTGGAAGTTGTAGGTGGTAAGAAATGACTCAAAATGAAGAGAGAGATCTTGGCTCTTACCTAGAACTGACAGATTTGAGATTGATCTATTGGATTGACTGCTATCGTCGCCACACGATTGCATAATGAAATGGGTAACTATTTCTCCACAAGAGGTAAAAAGTGAAAAGTAATTATTTTTACCATTTTTGGCATTTTATAACTTTTTCAAAACCCTAATTAGGTCTTAAGACATATTTTTCGATTATTTTATTATGTTATTTTCGAGAAATGGGTTTTACACGTGTCTCTTGTGCAGAGTTATATTTTATACTTTTTCAAACTCGGTAAAAACATGAAAAATTCATTGCTGGAGTCATCTTTCAGCTCTTTTCTGGCTCTCTAAAATTGAAAAGATTGGCGAAATTCTTGTCGTTTTGAACTCGTTAAATGGTTGCGAAATGATATCTACCCAGTATATGTTTACCCCTTTTTTGATCTGGGATGGATTATTTACGAAAAAGGAATACCTTAGCCTATTTTTCTACCTTTTCGGATCTGTGAGACTACCTACGAGAAGGGACTGTTGGAGTTTTCTTTTCTGCCTTCTTTTCAAACTCTCTAAACATGAAAATATGCCTAGTTCTCCCTTTGTCAGACTAGTTAAAACCTGATGACATTGGATTTCGTCACCATGACGTTACTCGAGTTCCTCCTTCCTAGGGCTCGTAAAATGTACCAGGATGGATTTGTTTGAAGGACAAAATTACAATACAAGCATATGCTATCCCCTTCAAGCTTGTTTTAAAAAATAATTGGGGTACTCGCTAGAAATGGTGGGGGAAAATGGAACCAAGTTTTAGTTATGTTGGCAATATGTCGTTCTTGAACATGGCACTTGTCTGCATTCGTGTCGGGTTGGGGACATTTCATTTCATCATTTTTGCCTCCATGGGTTTGGGTAATCTCTTTTGACCTTTCTTCTTCTCTTTGCCACGTCCTCATGACCTCAGATCCTTTGATGTCAAATACTTCCAAATCCAGTGTCGTGCTGCTGATATGTTCAAGAGAAGTTCGCCTTTGCAGTTGTCAACCTTCCTCTGATTCTCTGTTTGTCTTGATTCACTTTCATCATATTCCTCTGTCTTGTGTCGATGATGTGGGAAACATTATGGACCTCCTTTGACCAGGTCACTTCCTGTCGACTTCAGCTCATTATACAGGAATTTGACCTAGAGACTCCCTTCTGGTACCTTGAAGCCTGCATGCCTCAATGGTAGGTTTTTCTCATTCGACGCAAGGTTCACATAATTGGCCTTCGATTGATTGATTCTGCGGGTGTTCGACGTCAGATCATTGTTCACATTTCGTGGATTGTACCTTTCGTACCTTGAGGGCCATCATCATTATTGGTGGTTTTCTCTCGCATTTGTTAACAACTTTCATCATTGGTTGGTAATCAGATGATTTTCCTGCATGTTCGAATTCAACTCATATGTTCACATGCTTGAATTTGTACTTGTTCAAGTCGAGATGGAGTGCAAGACCCTAGATTTTGTCTGATAAAATCCAGGCTGTGGTTTTTTGTGGATTATCATGACTTATTGCATGAATATTATTATTGGATGGCTGTGACCATACCTGAGTCTATTTGTTGATTCTTATTATCGGATGGTTGCGTCCATACCTCAGATCTCAATTTTTATATACTCTATTATGGATGGATGCACCCATACCACATGTTCATGTATCAGAGATGTCAGTTGTGTTTTTAATTGCAGGTTTTCTGACAGTGGTGTTTGGTTTGAACGCGTTCTCATAAATCATTTCACCCCTCCCTCTCCCTCGGACTTCATGCTTTAGGGGGCATCTGTTACACAACATTTTGTCGTTGTCCCTGCAATCCCCAACTTGCACATTGGAGGGTCGTTTCTGTGACCAATAAGCAATGTCATGCCTTGTAAAGACCATCATTGCATCCATTTACCTGAGAGCATTATTCCTTCTGTTGACAATTCCTTGAGTAGAGCAATAAAAACCTTTTTTTTGTCTTGGCACGAGTAGCTAGTTTCACCCCCGCGCCAAGCTGGAAAATTAACACTGGGCCCGCACTGGTTGGCGCTCTGTGACAGTTAAGCACCCGCGCCAAGCTGTTTATGGAAAGTTTTTTAAAAATAGAGGCGGAGATTCCACTCCAACCACCTCAAGGATGAGTCATTGGGAGTGGTTGAACTGATAAACCACGAACTTCCTCCTTTGGGTTTATGGTTTCCACCTCTTATGGGAACTCCCTAAAGGATATGCCTCCCTCCCACCTTTGTATGGATCCTAACCTCCTCCTTTTCCTCTATAAAAGAAACTATCTCTCTTAGTACAAGCTAGATGAACTTGGAGAATCAGACATACTATAGTTGAATTACTAGAGAAGATAGAATAAGAAGGAATTACGTTGAAGAAGCTTGAGTCCATGACTTCTAAGAGAGATTGAGTCCATGTCTTCATCTCGTTCGAATTCCCTGACATGCATTTGAGACGCACTTCGCCTGAACCCTATTGGAGGAGACTGTGACATCAAAGCATTGGTTGTACTCTTCCTTCTATTCATTTATATACATGACTACTATTTGGTTCCACTATTGTGTTATGATGTTTGTTTAATGCGATATGTTTAGCCCTCTTTGACTGGCTAATAGTTATGAGTGAAACCATTATGTCGTATGTTGTTCTTGTTCCTTGTTCTATGTGCAGCTATCTGAGCGTAACGGCGAACGGATTGTGATTTGCCAAGGCAGGAGTGAGAGGTTACTACTCTTCCCGCAAGGACAACAACGTTGGATTCCAGGTAGGTCAATCTACCATGTCTTTTTTTTCATTCATTAACTAGGAAGCAACACTTTAGCGTGTCCTTTTGTTTCTAGACCCACCTTAGGGCTAGAGGGATCGTCTCTATCCAAAGAGGGGATTTACCTTCATAACACTAGTGTGTGAGAAAATCGCTCAATTTTTATGTAAATTCCTATGTTTAAGTATACTTTGCTAGGAATATTCGATATTCAAGCATTTTGTTTTTTAGATAGATATTTTTTATTAAGTGGATGCACTTGTATAAGTTCCAGATCCTCATCTTATGCCAATTATAAAATGTAGATATCATTAGAAAAATGTGGTTATAATATCCCCACCTCTTTTTTCCCCTTTTATGCCCAATTTTATCATTATTGTTATTTTTTACATTGTATGTATGACTTTGTAGACTTTTTTACTACTAGTAATCATTATTTTTTGAAAAGTCCTTCAATGCTTATCTTTATAAAGGTAGGGCACACATTAGAGAGGGATGTGCTACATATAGTCAGCATAGTATTTTTTTTGTAACCCAGAGGAACCCAACAACCCACCTGACACGTAACTACCATTAAACCTCTAGAGGGCTACAATATGTCCTCCTCCCCATATCCTGGGTCACAACAGGGGGGATTTTAACCTGGGTATTTCGAGTTTGAACAATTTCACACATATCGAATTAACAAATTGAGATTCCCCCCCATCCCCGAGACTATAGTCAACATATTATTGTAATCAAATTGTTGTTTATTTTTTGCTATAGATCATTTATGCTCTAAATTATTTCAATGTATTTCGTTGATCAATAAACCAATTGCTACAAATGATGTATGCTTCAATGTGAATGCATGCTATATAACGTACAATTGATTACTAAAATATGATTAATTGTATAAAATTTGTGTGGATTATATTCTTGTTTTATTGTAATTTAAATCAATTTCATTTTTCTTTGTTCTTAGTGTAATTCTTTTTATGTTATCGTATAATTTTGTCCCACTAAATTTAAGTTCTTATTGATAAAATAGATGGCATTTTCTTTTTTGTCTTCTGATTGTCCAAGTATTTCTCTAATGATATTTCTTGAAGAAATATGTATATATGGAATGGTAGGGACCTATTGGACCCCTTTGAATAGGCAACATGGTCAAGTTTTCCTTTATATCTTCAAAGCATTTTGGCATTTGTCAGTTCAAATAATTTTTTCATTTTTAGTAAGTAAAAAAAATAAAGAACATGCAACATCTGTGAAATTTTCAACAAAATGCCTATAATATCCAACATCTCCCAAAAAGATACATACCTCTTTCTATGTTTTTGGGGTGGAATTATAATTATTAACTATTCTTGTTGGATCCATGTGTCTACACAATAAATAAGGGGACTCAAAAAAATACCTTTTGTTAGTATCCTAACACAATTTTTTGTTACCAAGGGCTGCATTTTCTTCCTTGCATCATTTAAGTACCTTTTCTAAGTTAAATAGGGCTTCTTCAAATGTGTCCCCATATATTCTAAAATCAGCCATGTATACTTCCACAAAGTCATGTATCAATCTAAAAGTATACCAAGGATTTCACATCGGATGGTTGTTGGAGCACTACAAAGTACAAAGGAAAACACTCAATAAACAAGTGTCCCCAATGAGCAGGTGAAAGTTATTTTGTCATGATCCTCACAAGCAATCATATTTTATTATATTTATTGAAATCATCAAGGATATATAATTATTTCTTCCCTACTAGTATACCCAAGAGATGATCAATGAAAAGTAAGGGGAATTGGTCCTTATGGGTAGCTTTGTTTAATTATATATAATCAACACATATCCTCCACTTTCCAATTTTCTTAGTGACAAATAAAGGTGGTGAAACCCATTGACTACTGTATATGGGGAAAATAAAATTCACAAAAAGTAATTTTGCAGCTCCTCCTTAACTATTTATTTTAGGAAAAGGTTCATTATGTGTTATGGTTGTCAGATGGGGCAAGAGCCTTCCTTAAAATATATATGGTGAATGCATTAACTAGGATGGACCCCTTTCATATATGTGTAGTCCTAGGAAAATGCATTAATATTTTTTCGTAGTGCTTTAATCAACTTTTCCTTTTGTACTTACCCAAAGATTTAGTTGGGAGCCCAAAGATGATATTAAGTACTTACCTAGGTTAATTTATATAAGTGCACTAGATGATTTGTTTATATCATAAATAGGTACATGATATATTGATGTGGAAATATTTGTTTTTTAAAAATTTCTTAAGCAATAGGATCCAAAATTTGGTCTAGGATGTGGGGGCCAAACTGTGATGAAGAGGGTTTGTAATAATTGATTGCATGATAATCATTATTCTCCTTAATAGAGACGTATTGATCTAATGTAAGGAGTTGGTGGGCACTTTCTTCATCATCACTTTCCCCATATTCCACCCACATACTATTTAGAGAAATAAATAGTATAGTTCTTGCTTTTCTCTTATTAGATGTTTTCTTGGGGATGGACAATGTGAGATTATTAATGATAATGTAACAATAAACTTCTCAAATTTCATTCTTGTTCATGCTTCAATGTTTCTATTTTCTTGAATAGCTTTATGTTCTATAAATATTAATAGGCATGTATAACTAATCTAAATTGTACTAGTTAAAATCTATTCCTAGCTAGGATAGGTTAGATAAGACAACATTTTGCATATAGATTAGAAGAATACAACATTTGCATTTCACAATATTTTCCACTTTCAATAATAATTGTCATCAAACCAAAATATCAATGGGCTTCTTATTTAGAACAACGTGAATTCTAATTGAAAATTTACATCGAGAAGAACACCTTGTCATTGAATAAGACATTTTACCTTCAACAAAAATTTAATTGAAATTTTACATTGCTATTTTAGGACGCACAAATCAACAAACATGTTTTAATTTCAAACAAACTTGTATAATTCCATACAAGAAAGGCCCTCCAAAGTTGAAACAATTTTTTCTCTATAACTCACAATCACACATTTCATATGTAATTAAAACTATATGAAACCCATAACATATTAAGAACTAAATGCACGATGTGACGGTAAAGCTTGGTTCTTGGTGCTTGGAGGTCACAGGTTCGACCCCTATTGCTTCTGCTCAGACTTGACCCGAAATTTTGGTGGCCCTCGGGCTACCACATGGCAACCCCTATCTAGGCCACGTGGCACCCTATGATTGGCCACCATGAAAACCAATAAGAGTTCACCAAATCAAACAAATAACAATGTGCCACTTGGTACCATCCCATACGCTAGAGGAAAACCCCTTTGACTGGTCAAAATGACACATAGGCATGCCCAGTCAGCTTTACGAACTGCTGGTTAGGTTCTCCTACATTAAAAAAAAAATTGCATGTTTGAAAAAGTGGACATAACGCGTCTCTGGGAGCATACTGTGTCGGTTTCTGCGAAACGAGTTGCATTGGATTTATAATGACGATATATACACGGTCATTTAGGTTCCACACCATTATGATAAATTTCATTTTTTAGCATAATTTTGAGCACCTGATCACTCCTCCCCACTGAAAGCTTTTGGACCCCAAAATATCATTTTCAGTTGTTCAGCAGATGAGGGTACAATTCCCTCACCTTTCCAATCTCGATCCATTTCTCCTTATAAGGATTTGTGCCTTTGAGCCCCACACGAAGGTAGTATACAGTCCCTCGTTTCAATGTCGATGTTCTTCTGTCAAGAATTGTGTCTTGCTAAAGCTCATCAAGGTATTCAGGAGAAAAGTCTTCAATAAAAGGAATTTGAACATGTTCTCCTTGATATTCAATCAATGGAGGCCCATACAAACTTAAGTTATCAACATTAACAACAAAGTAAAACTTCATGTATGAAGGAAAATCTAACTTGAAGGCATTTTCACCAATCTTTTCAAAATTCTGAAAGGACCATAATGGATTGGTTTCAGTTTTTTACCTTCCCCTTGAAGCCTCTCTTTGCTAATTTGAATCCAAACTTCATCACCAACTTGGAACTTGTGATCTACATGATGCTTGTCGTGCCTTGCTTTGTAATTTCCTTGGCTCTTTTCAAGCTGGTATTCAATTGTTTGATGTATCAATTAGATTTTTTCTATGAAATCCTTGGCTTTGTCTATGTCATATGTCCATCATTAGAAACATCCTTCCAAAAACTTAAATCCAAGACATGCCTAAAATGGCGATGTTTGTGTAGAGGAGTGCCACTTTACGGTTGTAAGCATGATGAATGTAGTGCAAGTTTTCATCCCACAACTTAGGATGCTTGCTATAGTATCCTCGAAGAAGATGTATGATTGCTTGATTGACCACCTCGGTTTGACCATATGTTTGTGGATGAAAGGTTGTACTCTTCTTCAACTTAGTATCCATCAAGTCCCATAAACGTGACAAAAAATTCCCAACAAATCGAGAATCTCGATCACTAATAATGGATGTGGAAAGACCAAAATGAACCCAAACATGCTGAAAGAATAAGTGAGTTGTTTGCTCAGTTGTGATTTTATTTTTACATGGAATTGATATAAACATCTTGTTGAACCTATCCACAACTACATACAAATAATCATGACCTCATTTTTACAATGGAAGACCTCATACAAAATCCATAGAAAAACTCTCCCATGGACGTGAAGGTACAGGAAGTGGTGTGTACAATCCTAACTTCCTATTGCTAGGCTTATGGACTACACATACTGAACAACCTTTAATGAAACATGACACACTTTCAATCATACAAGACCAATAAAAACACCTTTGAATATTTGTCACTATTTTTCTTAAATTGAAATGTCCAACAATAAGAGAAGTTTGTGTTTCCCTTATGACATTCACTCTCTCCCACTCATGGAATACAAATATTTCCCAAATGATACAACAAGTTATTATGTACATGGTAATCCAATTCCACTACTTGGTTTCCGTAAATCAAGCTTGCATAAACATCTTGAAATTCATTATCAAATTCATATTGCTCAACATAAATTTCACGCAAAAAAAAATTGTGCTTGAGTAAAGTAGGTGCACTAATAATAGGCCTAGAAAGCATATCAACAACCTTTTTGTTATAAATGCCTTTCTTATACCTAATGACCAAGTGTAATTGTTGTAAGAAACCCATCCATTGAAAGTGCCTTAACTGCTGTAACTTAGTTTGCGATTGCAAGTATTGCAATGATTGGTGATCGACGTGTATGATGGTATCCTTTCCCATCAAGTAGTGTTTCCACTTTTTCACACTTTGAACCAACACATAAAGCTCCTTGTCATAAGTAGGATAGTTAATCATTGCACCATTGAAAGTTTTTGAATGAAATGAAATGGGCTTACCATGTTGCATAAGGACTGTGCCCATGGCATAGTCGCTTGCATCAGTTTAAACCTCAAAGGGCTGTCTCAAGCCCAGTAGCGCAAGTATTGGGGCTGAACTGATCTTTTCTTTCAAAGCATAAAATTATTTTTGTTTCTTTCCTCCCCACTAGAAGACCTTTTTCACACTAGTCAATGCATGCAAAGAAGTTTTGATAGAAGAGAAGTTAGCAATAAACTTCCTCCAATATTGGGTGGCCCCAAAAAAACTTCTTACCTCACTGACTGTCTTGGGCGTTGGCCAGTTCACAATGACCTCAACCTTAAAGGGGTTTATCCTCAACTTGCCTGCTCTAACAATATGGCCCAAGTACATGAAATAAGTTTTACCAAACTCACATTTTGACATCTTCAAAAACAATTGTTCTTTCCTTAAAACATCAAGTAATTTTACTTACATGCATGACATGTTCATCAAGTGATTTACTAAAAATTAAGATATCATCTAAGTAGACGATGACAAACTCATCAAGAAATGGCCTTAAAACATCATTCATCACATGCATGAAAGTAGCAGGAGAATTACATAAACCAAAAGGCATAACAATCCATTCAAACAAGCCTTGTTTTGTTTTGAATGTTGTCTTCCAAATGTCACCTTCAACAATTTTAATTTGATGGTATCCACTCCTTAATTCCAACTTAGTAAAATACTTTGCATCTTTCAATTGATCAGGTAAATCATCTATTCTAGGAAGTGGATAACAATTCTTTACCATAATATTGTTCAATGCATGGAAATCTACGCACATGCGCCATGTTCCATCCTTCTTTGGCACCAACACAATAGCTGACCCACATGGCGAACTGCTTGGTCGGATGATCCCTTTGTCCAACAACTCTTGAATTTTATTTTTTATTTTAACACTCTCCATCACTGACACCCTATACATTCCAATATTAGGAAGAGGAAAATATTGCTGCAACTGTATTTCATGTCAGATTCCCC
Source organism: Pinus albicaulis (assembly GCA_034641835.2). NCBI lineage: Eukaryota > Viridiplantae > Streptophyta > Pinopsida > Pinales > Pinaceae > Pinus > Pinus albicaulis. Next base: position 150,601,841 of record CM076575.1, read on the forward strand.
TTTTAGGAGGTAACCCCTTTGGCTCCTGAAACATCTCATTATTTTGATTAACCACTTCAATAAAATCAGATTTCCACTTTGGATCACAACCTTGAAATTATTCATAGTCAACATCATTCTTTGGTTTAATCATAAGAAGCACAAATTTTTTGCTTGAATTCACTAGTATTTTCATTTGCCCTGTATTAGCTAATGAAAGATTTAGTTTCTTGCGATGAGCTCTCACAATATACTCCACACCATTTTTGAACAAGTGGTACTTGTTTTCATATAGATAGAAGATGAATTTTCTATCATAGAGGTAAGGACTACCCAAAACAATTCCTGAAATATCAAGCAGTACAATATCTAATTCAACTTCGTCAATGAAGTTTGTTGTCATTGCAAACCGAAGAATATGCTTTCTTATAACGTGTAAATTTGTGTTATTGCATATCTAACCCAATGGATATTGTTTGTGATGAGGAATGGTTTCAATATTAAGTTTCTTAACTAAGTCTTCAGATATCAAATTGGATTGAGACCCACTATCAAATAGTGTGTCGATTTTTGTATGTTTTGAAATAACCCTCACATGAAATGATTTAATCATTGTTTCTTCATTGGGAGTACTAGTGTGAAAATTTGATGAACTAGTGCTAGCAATGGATTGTTTTCCTTTCATACCCATGGATGTAATTTTAGTTTCATCACTCGAGTCAGATCCCAAATCCTGTTGAATAGTTGCAATTTTTTTTGTTTTCCCTTGTTGTTCAATTTATTGGGCCTCATCTCTGGATGAAGCTTCCAAAAATGGTCTTAATCATGAACCTATTTGGAACAATGTTTGCATGTAATTTTATCTCCTTCCTTTTTAACGGGTTCATTTTTCTTTCCCTTTCCTTTCTCTCCACCCTTAAATGGCTTATTTTTACCCTCTTATGAAATATTTTTCCCTCTTGCCTCAAGGTGAGTGGCTTGCACACAACCCTTATCTAGGATAGTGGGATTTAACTTAAGGATAGTATGTCTTAGGTAGCTATGTAAACCTCCTATATACTTCAACAAAGTTTCTTGTGAATGAAAATCAACACCTAACATAGGAGTTCTTTTTCTAAATTCTTGGGTGTAATCTTGCACACTTTGACCTTTAAATTGTCTAAAGTTCTTCCAATTCATGATGGGTTTTTTCATATATGCTAGAGGGAAAAATTGTGTTTTAAGTGCAACAATGAAATTAGACCAAGAGAGTGATATCTTACCATGTTTTTCATCTTATCTTGTGTCTTGGCTTCCCACCATACTAGTGCTCAACCCTCCAGTATCAAGGAAGCTAGTTAAATATTTGTATCATCATCTTGAAGGTTTTGAATTCTGTAATAGACCTCCAACTAATGAACCCAATTGTCAAGATTATCTGCATTCACTTCACCATTATACATAGGCAACTCAAATTTAATATCAAGTTTTAACAAGGGTTGTTTACCAATTCCTTTTGAGGTAGGTTGATGAATGTGAGTAAGGGTTCTAATAGTGGAAGAGAATGAAGATGAAGGTGAAGATGGTGGTGAGGATGATGGTGGAGTAGATGGTGGATTATCACCATTTCCATAACATCCTCCTCCTGGAGAATCCTCTCCTCTTGGAGGCCTGGAGCTTTCACCCTGCAACCTTGTGTTCCTCTCTTCATAGAGGACCTTCACCATCTCCGTCATGTCAAAGAAAGCTTTCCTACACACTTCTCATCTTCTGACATGTTATCATTTCTTCCTTCATGAGACATGCTTACTGAAGCTTCTACTACAATTGGAGGTGAATCTTGTGGTGGATATTGTGGCAACTGTGCCCTCCTTCTCTTTGCGCCAACTAGAGAACCTGCACCCACAAGCCTTCCTTCTCCTCTCTTGAGCTTCAACATTGTAAGCATTTAAACAATTGCAAAACAAATCAAATCCTCCTTTTACAAGTAAACCTAGTGCTCTCATAACAACTTGATATGAATGGGAATATTAGTATTTGATGTGCTAAGATCTAACTCATAATTTAAAGAAAGTGCTTGAGGATGATGAGGTTAATTGCAAGTTTAACATGAGTTTTTATGTGTTTTATGTGAATTTCATGAGAAAATTAAGATAAACAAAACACTGAACAACAACATCTAATAGACATGAACATCACCATAAACAGTAACACAATAGTACATGTTGAAGGAGTTCACCCCGCCTGGGCTATGTCTCCTTGGTCTAGTTTCCAATGGCTTGACCCTCTTCTATTATGCTGAAAAGTGTTATTACATGTGTTTAAAATGCTCAAAAAAATCTGAAACATATTCCATCAACTCCAGAATGCCCAAAAATGTCTGTCCAACATCTTTCTGCTTCGAATTTGGCAAAAAACTGACTTAGTTATGACTTCCCCAAGTTTCTGCACTATACACTCCACATTTTCCCCAAAATTCAGCATCATCCTACAAATCCACCTTGAATCCAACTAACTGAGCGCAAATTTTCCCCAAAACAAGGAAAAATTGTCGTTGCGCCAATTTTCCCAATAACGCTTATAAGTCATATTTTAAACCATATTATATATGGTTAAATAAATGTTTTTTTATATAAAAAAAGCATTGGCGGTTTGAGGATCGCGAACTTCACGGTTTACTGTGGACACATGTCATGGTCCGTTGGTGGTTATGGTTAAGGACGGGGACGCAAGGCTAGCCTCCCACCCGTGGTCCCTCCTCCAATGGTGACCAGGGCTTGGGCTAGACCCTAACCCCCAACCTCCAACACACATTTCATATGTAATTAAAACTATATGAAACCCATAACATATTAAGAACAAAATGCATGGTGCAATAGTAAAGCTTGGTGCTTGGTGCTTGGAGGTCACGGATTCGACCCCTGTTGCTACTACTCGGACTTGACCCAAAATTTTGGTGGCTCTCGGGCTACCTCGTGGCAGGCCGAGGCTGGGACACATGGAAACTTGTGATTGGCCACCATGAAAACCAATAAAAATTTGCCAAATCAAACAAATAACAACATGCCACTTGGCACCATCCCATACGCCAGATTAAAACCCTTTTGACTCATCAAAATTCCACGTAGGCATGCCCAGTCAACTATACATACTGCTAACTGGGTTGTCTTGCTTTTTTTTTAATTTCATGTTTGACAAAGTGGACATTTATGAGAGCATATAGTGTCGATTTTTTGTGAAACGAGTTGCGCTCGATTCAAAACAATGAGATCTACGTGGTCATTCCAGTTGCAAATTATTCTGACAACTTTCATTTTTGAGCATTATTTTGAGCACCTAATCAGCTGAATCTATTTCCAACATAAAAAATATAATTCTTTTGCCGAGATTCCAAACACTTTTGACCATCCATGAGAAACTTTTCCTCCATAGACTTCTATTTTTTTATAATTTACCAAAACATTGCTTCTTTTAACTTTTTGCATAGCAAAAACTAAGAATCTAGTAATTACTCCATATCCTTAACATATATCATACTTTCTAAAAACAACTATAACAATTGTGAATTCATAGTAATTTAATAAATGTGCACATAAAAATAAAAATAGAGTTAATAAATTAAAATTAATTCATTATTATTAAAATATTTATAATTTTATGAATTTTAGTAATTAATTTGTTTTATAAATAAAAAATATATTTATACGAATTTTAATATCTAAATTAATTATAATATTAAAATTAAATAATAATAATGATAATAATGAAAAATATATTATTATTATAAGTGTTGTATGAAAGCTTCTTTTTTATTTAAGAAGTTAGAATATACATAATGAATAAGTAAATTTAATATGATTGAGTCGAGAGGCTCATTCTACAACCCAATATGAGGGGAGGGAAGGGGGGGAGGGGAGGGATTGTAAGTTTGTTCGTCCATCTGTTCCCCTTTAAAATAAAACAAAACGTTAAAAATTATGTTCTAAGTAGAAAAATAATGCTGAATATAATTAAAAAAAGTAAAAATATGTTGTAAAGTAATTAGAAGTAAACAAATGTGTTAGGATAAGATGTGAGATGATAATGAGTTGAAGGGTAAAAGGAAGCTAAGATACTATAAAGAGGTGATCAACCCCACCCTTGATAACCATAATTATCTCTCTGTGTTGACCAACACTAAGAAGAAAATGAACATCGCTAGGATAAAAACTAATTCTCATGAGCTTCCAAGTGAAATTGGGTGGTGGTGTACTCCCAAGTGTACTCCCAAGACTCCGTGGGACAACAAAATCTGTCAGATTTGTGATACTATACTTCCTTTTAGATTTTCGAGCTCTTGCCCACATCCACTCTCAATTCCATATCATTAGCCACATCTCCAAGCTTCTTGACTTATTAAGTCATCCCGACTATAACGAACTTGGAACACTTCTTTTCCTTCTCCTCGATCACAAAAACAAGATTTTGAAGAATGAAAATTAGACTCATTTTTTTCTTTTCTTGAGGTCTTATAGACCACGTTGGTCTTAGTGGACGTTAATCATAATCATAATTCGGTTATTGATACAATATTTTAATACAAATTAATATTGACATATACTTAAAAATATGTTAATAACTAGCATAGATCCATCTTAAGTATGAATATAACATGAACAAAGAGAGATCAAATATATTCACATGCAAACTTTTTTAGAGTATAAAATACAATGCGTTATTTTTTGAGTTGACTTTAAGTGCGACTTTTTGAAAAGTTTTCAGGTTTATTTTTTGATCTAATTTGTGTACAATCTACAAGGATTCATTGAAATCACAAGTTTTATGGGTGAACTTTGCACATCAAAGTGCCCAAGGGGTTTTTGAGGGTTTTGAATTCATATATGCAGTAAAAAAACCAATTTAAAAAAACAAATCAAGATTTCACCACAAAATTTTCCGCTGGATTCTAGCAAAAAATCCACTAGAAACTCCAAAAAGTCACACTTAAAGACAACTCATTTTTATTTCATTGTTTAAATTGTATTTTTCAATGCTAAATAGAGTATATATAGGACTAAATAAACTTTTTAACCATAAAAACTTAATTTTTCATGATACATACATACTTTTTTTTTTAAACTTAATTTTTTCATGATATATACATATATTTTTTTAAAATGATATATAATATATACACAATTTACCTTAAAATATTTTACATAACATGTAAATCAAGAAATTTGATCACACAAATCAAAATGGTTTTTTTATTATTAACATATTTTTAGGTATATGACAATATTAATTCATATTAAAATATTTTATCAATAACCGAATTATAAGATTTAAACATGTTACTCACACATATTTTTTACTTCTAATTCCTTTACTCTATATATAGCCGACATTATTTTTTTACTTAGAACATAATTTTTAACTTTTATTTTTATTTTAAAGGGGAACAGATAGAGGGACAAACTTACACATCCCCCTCATACTAGATTGTAGAATGAGTCTCTTGGCTCAATAAAAAATCATTTTGATTTGTGTGATAAAATGTCTAGATTTACATATTATGTAAAATATTTTAATGTTAATTGTGTATATATTATATATTATTTAAAAAATTTTATGTATATATCGTGAAAAAATTAAGTTAAAAACTTATGTATGTATCATGAAAAAATTAAGTTTTAATGGTTAAAACATTTATTTGGTCTTATATATACTCTATTTAGCATTCAAAATACAATTTAAACAATAAAAGAAAAATGAGTCGTCTTTAAGTGCGACTTTTTGGAGTTTCTGGTGGATTTTTTGCCAGAATCCAGCATAAACATTTATGGTGAAATCTTGTTTTGTATTGTTTAAATTTAATTTTTTACTGCATATATGAATTCAGCACCCTCAAAAACCCCTTGGGCACTTTGATTGTGACAACTTTTCAAAAAATCGCACTTAAAGACAACTCAAATAAATAACACATTGTATTTTATACTCTAAAACAGTTTGCACGTGAATATATTCAATCCCTCTCGACTCATGTTAGATCCGTACTTAAGATGGATCTATGCTATTTGAGCTGAGAGGCTCATTCTACAACCTAGTATGATGTAGTATGAGGCTCATCAAAATGGAAATTTTGCTCATGCCAGCGAACATAAAAATTAAAAAAATAACTATTAAAAGTTATTTGGTCCTATATATACTATATAAAGTTTGCTTATTAAAAGTTTGTTTGGTCCTATATATACTATATTTATCATTCAAAAATATAATTTAAACAATGAAAGAAAAATGAATTGTCTTTAAGTATGGAGTTTCTGGTGGATTTTTGGCCAGAATTTGGCAGATTTTTTTTTTTTTTGATGAAATCTTGATTTGTGTTGTTTATTGTAACATACGACTCAACCCTATGCATTCACGCATGGTAAATAAATCTTACGTTAATTTAGTTTAACTATTGGATCAAGAAAATCAAGAATCTGTTTTATGTAAAACATATTCTTCATAACGAATTTTGTATTCTTTATTCATGGAAGATCTCGGGAGTGATTCATCTATTGGAAATATGTTTCTTGTATCCTATTATATGATTGTCCTTGATGGCAACTCTCTGAAAAAGGATGCAGATAATGACTGTATGAAGAACTCAGAAAACCATCAGCAGTTCTATAAAAGCAGAATATAAGACTGAATGTACATTAATCGAAGCTTTGGGAGAATTGATGTGAATAAGGACGTGTTAAATCATGTGTGAATAAGTTCGGTGTATTCATACATCCTGACAAACCTCTAAATTTGGAGGGTTCTGGTCTCTTCGCAATATGTGTTAAGTATGGCTGAGTAAATCTGAGTAAAGGGCTGATGGATTCGATTTCTGTAAAAGCACGAGCTAGCTAATCGGTAAAGGATGTAATTTTGTATGGTGGATTCGATAGGGTTAACCTGCTTGCTGAAGAATGCAATTGAATGGACACATGATCGCAGAGCATGTTTGCTGGAATACATATGACCTGTGTTAGTAAAGATGCCCTTTAATGTATATTTGCATCCACAAATAGGGAAGAAGCCTATCAATTCTAATCTCCGTTGAAAGTATGGACCAGCTCGAATTATATATAACCTGAGTTACATTAACTTAATCGCGCGGAGGAAGGAAAATTAAAACAGAGTTATGCCTTCACGGAGAAACGTAGAAATGACGGAATCAAGGCGGACGGAACCTTGAGCGAAGGAGAGGAACCACGAGCGGAATGAACAGTGAAGGGGGTTTCTGGTTTTCATCGCACCGCTTTCAACGAGCAAGTGGTATTCAAGAGGTTGGGAGCGATTCCATAGAACGAGCGACACGCGTCCCTAAACAAATTTGCAAAACCGCCATCACTGCACGCCATCGCGCATTAATGTCTGACCAAGGAAGCAGTGTGATATTGTTGTGCGCCGTCGATCTGGAGGGGAGCCATCGGATGGTGGCCGTATGAGGAAGGTACACGATGGATAACCATGGTACGGTGCAAGTATGTGATTGGATCATTGATTATATATGTGGGCCCGGTTCTAAATTATATTAATTGGGACCTTTTAGACTAAGGTTTGCGGGGTTAATAAAGGACGTTGAATATGTGAAGTTGGCGAAATATGAAACATGTGATATAATGAACGTGGGTTAATATATGCACCTGGGGTCAATATATATATATGCCTTGGGGAGTTCATAACTAAAGGAGGAATTGGATTAATATCTCAATCTCAGATTGAGATATTAAAAAGCCTTAGATTAATTAATTGCCAGACCAAGAAAATAAAACAATGAGAAGTTGTTTGGGGCTTGGGTAAACCCCGCTGGTTTATCTATTTGATCTCATCCAGGAGTACCATCAGCTGTTGAGTGGTTTTGACTCATGGTATTAATAAAGGCAAAAACTATATAAGGAGAAGAGGATCATAGTACAACGTGTGCATGTGGAGGGGTTGTTAATGAATAAATCTCTTTAAGAGATATCTGCATGATTGAACTCTGTTTCTGATAACTCTGAATCTATGATGCACCTATGGAGATGATGAAAGTTCAAGATCTCTAGATCTTGAAATGATGAATCTCTAAAAAGATCTGCAAAAGAAATAATGAATACCTGGTGCAAGTCTGATGAAGAAATTAAAGAAATTTGGTGGATCTGAGGGTTGAAGTCTTCAGCATGAAAGTGGAAGCTTTCTGCCAGTAGAAGCTGGTGTTAAAATTAGGGGGTCGAAGCTCCCTTCTAGGAGAGGTTGGTAAACGAGACCAGGGGATTGGAGCTCCCTTCCAGTAGTGACTGGAGAATGAGAGAAGGTTGTAGCCTTCTACAGGTTGGGTTCCTGCATACTGGTATAAGTCTGTGCCAGCATAAAATTGTAAGAAGTTTTCTTTATAATAAATATTGAAGACAGAGACGACAACAGCAGTGGTTTTCTCCTAAATTGGGTTTCCACCTTAAATACTGGTGTTCATGTGTGTTGCTTATGTGTGATGTCTTATTCTGTTATTACGACACATGCTTACTGCTTACTAAACTTATGATGAATGAATGATGAAATAATCTAAGTAAAGAATTAAATGCATAATAAGATCTCTGATAAAAAGTTTTCAGTCAGCTCTAAATACTGATTCACCCCCCCCTCTCAGTATTTTCCCAACAATTGGTATCAGAGCAGGTCCTTCTGAAAAATCTTAGCCACTAGAAGGAAGATCAACCAAGATGAACAATCAAGAAGGAATAGCATCTATCCGGCCTCCGCTCTTCAACAGAAACAATTTAATCTTCTGGAAAACAAGGATGAGATCCTATCTTCAGTCTCTGGGAGCAGATGTATGGGCTATAGTTGAAGGAGGATATCAATATCCATTCGCAGTACCAACAGATCCAACGGAAAGAAAGAATTACGAAACAAATGCAAAAGCGGTCAATGCTCTATTGGGAAGTCTAACTGAATCAGAATTTCTCAAAGTCATGCAGCTGAATATAGCAAAGGCAATATGGGACAAAATCATTCTAATTTATGAAGGTGATGCAAAGGTAAAAAGTGCTAAACTCCAAACTCTCAGAATTCAATACGAGAACCTAAAAATGCATAATGAGGAGAGCATTGCCAATTTCTTTTTACGTCTTGATGATATTGTAAATCGTATGAGAAATCTAGGAGAAACAATAACCGAATCTACTTTGGTTGAGAAAGTTTTAAGATCACTAACGAAAAAATTTCAGTCAAAAGTTTCTGCTCTTGAAGAAAAGCAGGATCTTCAAAATATTACTGTGGTGCAACTTCATGGCATACTAACTGCATATGAAATGAGAAGAGGAGGACCATCTGAAGTCAAAGAAGTCATCTTTAGAGCTTCTAAAAAAGGGAAAGAAGTACAAGAGAGAAAAGGATCAGGGTATATCTCAGAAGAAGATGAGGTAAATTTTGTAAAGAAACTCCAACTTGGTATAGGATGGTTCAGAGGTAAGCTTCCTTTCAAATGTTTTGCTTGTGGAAGAGTTGGTCATTATGCTGCTAAGTGTCCTCACAAAGAAACACATGAAAAAGGAAAGGAAGTAGCAAGAAGGAATAAGAATCAGTTTAGTACTAGAAAAAGTTATTATACTCATGAAGATAGTGATGGGTTATCAGACAGTGAGGAAGAATGTGAACAAGATCTTAGACTTCTCATGGCATTTGAAAAAGAATCTAGAGAAGAAAAAGATACTTTTATGGATGCTTTAGAGGAAAATGATTTTCTTGATGAAATCAATCAACTCAAAATATGCTTAGAAGAAAGTAAATTATCCATAGAAACTCTGAAAAACCAGCTTGAAGAAAAGGAGAAACCTAATGAGAAATTAGAATATGAAATAGTAAGTCTAAGAAAAGAAATTGAGAAAGTAAAGACTTTGAATCTTAGATTTGCTAAAGGATCTGAAACCTTAGATGAGATTATCAAGGTACAACGTTCTCCTCTTATAAAGACAGGTCTTGGATATATCGGAGAATCTTCTTAGGCTTCAGCACCAAATTATCTAAAAGCAGCTACAGCCAACATACAACATTTTGCCACTAAGCAAGGGAATAAATAATCTTTACAAGTAAAGCATGACCATCTCAATTCAAAGACACTAACAGGAATACCTTTCAAAGAAACACCAATCAACAGGTAAATTCGAGTAGAAGATTTCATGATCGCAGAAATTTCTTCTTCAAAGGACAATGTTTCTCATGTCATAATTTTGGTCATAAAGCTGTTCAATGTGTTGCATATAAAACCATCATGACAAGAGAAGCAAGAAAGAAAAGGATTGATATTGGAACAAAGAAGAATACATATAACAACTTTTCTCCTCTTCAAAATGAAGTTGAATGTGCTTATTGCAATAACTTTGGCCATGAAGAATCTGAATGCAGGAGCAAAGTCCAGCCAAAGGAGCACTTTCCTTCAAGCTCCAAAGTATGGAAAAAGAAGGAATTACAGGTTGAAAATTGTGGCATAGCTTTATTTGCAGAAGGAGAAGAAAATCAGTGGTACATTGATAGTGGATGCTCAAAACACATGACAGGTGACAAACAAACTTCGTGCATATAGTGCTCTAGAAAAGGAAAAGAATGTTACATTTGGAAATGATACTCTTGCTATCATTAAGGGAAAAGAATTTGTTTTTCTAAAAGAAAAGGTGAAAGCTAATAATGTCATGTATGTGGCTGGATTAAAGCATAACCTGTTAAGTGTAAGTCAAATGTGTGATCAAGGAACTGAAGTTGTCTTTAGTTCAAAAGAATGTGTGGTACGTTATCTTGATACAAGTAAAACAATTATAAAAGGAAACAGAACTCCAAGCAACCTGTATGTATTAAAGAATTGCAAAAAACAATGTTACTTGAGTAAATCTTCAAAAAACTAGCTATGGCATAGAAGGTTGGGGCATCTGAGCTTCTCTCAAATCAACAAATCAAGCAGACTTAAAGCTGTTCGTGATCTTCCCAATATTACACTACCTGAAAGTATCATATGCAAATCTTGCCAATTCGATAAGCAAACCAGAGTGAAATTTAATGCCAAGGAAGGTTCATCAAGTAAGCCTCTTGAACTCATTCATACTGACATATGTGGACCTGTGAAGAAACAGTCACCACGTGGTGAACAATACTATATCTTATTTATTGATGATTTCTCTAGAATGTGTTGGATTGGGTTGATTAAACACAAAGATGAAGCATTTGAGAAATTTCAGATCTTCAAAGCAATGGTTGAAAATGAATTAGATCTAAAATCAAGTGTCTTAGATCTGATCGAGGAGGAGAATATACATCAGATGAATTCCTTGAATTTTGTGAACAACATGGCATAAAAAGACAGTTTTCTGTAGCTGGCACTCCACAACAAAATGGCGTCGCAGAAAGAATGAACAGAACAGTTCAACAAATGGCTAGAGCTATGCTTGATAATTCCGGAACACCTGACACATTTTGGGGAGAAGTAGCACATACAGTGGTAAATATTATTAACAAGGCACATGTTCGTGTAAATAGTGATAAAACTCCATATGAACTATGGTATGGTAATCCTCCCACTATGAAGCACTTTAGAGTTTTTGGGAGAAAATGATTTATCAAAAATAATGATGAAAAACTTGGCAAGTTTGAACCCAGAGCAGATGAAGGAATATTTCTTGGTTACTCCTCTAGAAGTAGGGCATATAAATGTTACAATAAAAGACTTCGGAAGATTGTTGAATGTATTGATGTTGTTATTGATGAGTCTCCTGCAGCTCCAAAAGAAGAAAAACAAACAACAGATGAAGACGATGATGACATATATCCTTCTACATCAAATAGGAATGATATAGACAGTGAACCCAATGAAGAACCCGAAGATGATTTATCTAAAAAAGCTCCATCCAGATATGTTCAAAAGAATCATCCAGAATCTAAAAGTTTGGGAGAAAAGGGATCAGGTGTACAAACAAGAAGGACTCTTGTGGGATCTTCTAGCTATTTGGCATTTCTATCCACTATTGAACCACAAAATATCAATCAAGCCAGCAAAGATGAATGTTGGATTCAAGCCATGAATGAAGAGCTTGATCAAATTGAAAAGAATCACACTTGGGGATTAGTACCAAGACCTCATGACAAAAATGTCATTGGAACTAAATGGATATTCAAAAATAAGTTAAATGAGAATGGGGATGTTATAAGAAATAAATCTAGACTTGTTTGCAAGGGGTATGCTCAACAAGAAGGTATAGAATTTGAAGAAACTTTTGCTCCTGTAGCTAGACTTGAAGCCATAAGAATGTTTCTTGCTTTTTCAAGCTTCCAACAAATCAAAGTTTATCAAATGGATGTTAAATCTACTTTTCTCAATGGTGATATAGAAGAAGAAGTTTATATAGAACAACCAGAAGGATTCATTTTGGGAAATGATGAAAAACTTGTTTGTAGACTTAAAAAGGCTCTATATGGTCTCAAACAAACTCCAAGGGCATGGTATTATCGTCTTGACAAATATCTTCATCAACAAGGATTTTCAAAGGGGTCTGCTGATAGCAACTTATACACAAAAAATGAAAATGATAAACTATTGATTGTGGTTGTATATGTTGATGATATCATTTTTGGAAGTAATGAAGAGTCTATGAGTCAGAAATTTGCTTCTGATATGCAGCAAGAATTTGAAATGTCTTTACTTGGGGAACTAATAATCTTTTTTGGCTTGCAAGTGCAACAAGCAACAGATGGCATATTCTTATCACAAGAAAAATATCTTAAGCAAATTCTGAAGAAGTATGGCATGGAAGAATGCAAACCTGTAAGTACACCAATGATAACCGGATGTAATCTTAGTTCTCATGTTGATTCTCCTACAGTGAATCAACCAGAATACAAATCTATGATAGGAAGTCTACTTTATCTCACTGGGACTAGACCAGACATTATGCATGCAGTTGGGATTGTGGGACGATTCCAAGCTAATCCAAAAGAGTCTCACCTTCCAGCTGTCAAAAGAATATTCAAATATCTGCAAGGAACTCAAGACTTTGGACTATGGTATCCAAAGAATGCTGATCTCACTCTTCATGCTTACACTGATGTAGATTGGGTTGGAAACGTTGATGATCGGAAAAGCACTAGTGGTGGTGCATTCTATATGGGGCCCCAGTTAGTATCTTGGTTCAACAAGAAGAAAAGCTCTATTGCCTTATCTACAGCAAAAGCAGAATATGTGGCTACAACATCATGTTGCACTCAACTTCTTTGGATGATGCAAACCTTACAAGACATTCAAATCAAATGTTCACCTCCTATCTCCATTATGTGTGATAATACAAGTGCCATCAGTATCTCAAAGAATCATGTTATGCATTCCAAGACCAAGCACATTCCCATCAAGTATCGCTTCTTACGTGAACAAGTGCTTGAACCAAAGGTGAAGTTGGAGTATGTTCCCTCCAAAGAACAAGTTGTTGATATATTTACCAAACCTCTACCCAGGGAAGTGTTCGAATATCTCAGACAAAAGCTGGGAGTAGTCTCTGCCATGCAAAAGATCAGATCTACTTAAATACAGAAGATTAAATTGGCCCTATGCGGATTTCCTGTAGGACAGCCGCGTATATACACAAGTTTATACATAGAAAACCGCGTATGGGTATTTGTTGACAAAGTTTTTCTAGGTCAGCATTCTTCAGTACAGCTGCGGTGCTGATGAGTATCTCTGGATGCACAAGTTAAGGGGGAGCATTGGTCATGTGGAAAGGATGCATCGTTGGCATTCTAGTTATTTTTTGTAGTCTGATCTCATGCTTGATAATTTTTTATCTTGATTGTATAAGTCATTTCTGTTATTTCATTGAAAATGCAACATGATCTCAGGGGGAGCATGGTATTTTCGGTACAAAGGATCTTGATCTACCCTTTTCCCTTGATGTCAAAGGGGGAGAATGTTGCTGAATGTATTTCTGGTCAATGTTGCTGAATGTATTTCTGGTCATGGTTGCCATCAAGTCCAAAGGGGGAGATTGTTGGCAATATGTTTCTTGTATCCTATTATATGATTGTCCTTGATGGAAACTCTTTGAAAAAGGATGCAGATAATGACTGTATGAAGAACTCAGAAAACCATCATCAGTTCTATACAAGCAGAATATAAGACTGAATGTACATTAATCAAAGCTTTGGGAGAATCGATGTGAATAAGGCCGTGTTAAATCATGTGTGAATAAGTTCGGTGTATTCATACATCCTGACAAACCTCTAAAGTTGGGGGGTTCTGGTCTCTTCGCAATATGTGTTAAGTATCGCTGAGTAAATCTGAGTAAAGGGCTGATGGATTCGATTTCTGTAAAAGCACGAGCTAGCTAATCGGTAAAGGATGTATTTTGTATGGTGGATTCGATAGGGTTAACCTGCTTGCTGAAGAATGAAATTGAATGGACACATGATCGCAGAGCATGTTTGCTGGAATACATATGACCTGTGTTAGTAAAGATGCCCTTTAATGTATATTTGCATCCAAAAATAGGGAAGAAGCCTATCCATTCCAATCTCCGTTGAAAGTATGGACCAGCTCGAATTATATATAACCTGAGTTACATTAACATAATCGCGTGGAGGAAGAACAATTAAAACAGAGTTATGCCTTCACGAAGAAACGTAGCAATGACAGAATAAAGGCAGATGGAACCTTGAGCGAGGGAGAGGAACCACGAGCGGAATGAACAGTGAAGGGGGTTTCCGGTTTTCATCGCACTGCTTTCGACAGGCAAGCGGTATTCAATAGGTTGGGAGCGATTCCATAGAACGAGCGACACGTGTCCCTGAACGAATTTTCAAAACCGCCATCACTGCATGCCATCGCGCGTTAATGTCCGACCAAGGAAGTCACGTGATATTGTTGTGCGCTGTCGATCTAGAGGGGAGCCATCGGACGGTGGCCGTATGAGGAAGGTGCACGATGGATAACCACGGTACGGTGTGAGTATGTGATTGGATCATTGATTATATATGTGGGCCCGGTTCTAAATTATATTAATTGGGACCTTTTAGACTAAGGTTTGCGGGGTTAATAAAGGATGTTGAATATGTGAAGTTGGCGAAATATGAAACATGTGATGTAATGAATGTGGGTTAATATATGCACCTGGGGTCGATATATATATATGCCTTGGGGAGTTCATAACTAAAGGAGGAATTGGATTAATATCTCAATTTCAGATTGAGATATTAAAAAGCCTTAGATTAATTAATTGCCAGACCAAGAAAATAGAACAATGAGAAGTTGTTTGGGGCTTGGGTAAACCCCGCTGGATTATCTATTTGATCTCATCTAGGAATACCATCAGCTTTTGAGTGGTTTTGACTGATGGTATTAATAAAGGAAAAAACTATATAAGGAGAAGAGGATCATAGTACAACGTGTGCATGTGGAGGGGTTGTTAATGAATAAATCTCTTTAAGAGATATCTGCATGATTTAACTCTGTTTCTGATAAATCTGAATCTATGATGCACCTATGGAGATGATGAAGGTTCAAGATCTCTAGATCTAGAAATGATGAATCTCTAGGAAGATCTGGAAAAGAAATAATGAAGACCTGGCGCAAGTCAGATGAATAAATTGAAGAAATTTGGTGGATCTGAGGGTTGAAGTCTTCAGCATGAAAGTGGAAGCTTTCTGCCAGTACAAGCTGGTGTTAAAATCAGGGGGTTGAAGCTCCCTTCCAGGAGAGGTTGGTAAACGAGACCAGGGGGTTAGAGCTCCCTTCCAGTAGTGACTGGAGAACAAGAGAAGGTTGTAGCCTTCTACAGGTGGGTGCATGCGTGCTGGTATAAGTCTGTGCCAACACAAAATTGTAAGAAGTTTTCTTTATAATAAATATTGAAGACAAAGACGACAACAACAATGGTTTTCTCCCAAATTGGGTTTCCACCTTAAATACTGGTGTTCATGTGTGTTGCTTATGTGTGATGGCTTATTCTGTTATTACTGCACATGCTTATTTCTTACTAGACTTTTTATGAATGAATGATGCAATAATCTAAGTAAAGAATTAAATGCATAATAAGATCTCTGATAAAAAGTTTTCAGTCAGCTCTAAATACTGATTCACCCCCCCCTCTCAGTATTTTCCCAACATCATCTTCCTTCTTGCACTTTTCCATGCGTCTTACAGCAGCAAACTATGTGCAAGTTCGAGTTTGATTTTCTTTATATCTATGATATGGTTTTCCTCTCTATGATTTCATTTATCTTCTCAACCATACTGCTTCATTGTGGTAGTCGCAACCAATCATTGCTTTCATTGGCATTCCTTCTAATTTTTGGAAAATACCTTTCAAACAGTGGACCGGTGTCATCTATGTAATTTGCACAATAGAAATTGAATTCATTATTCTTCATTCTTTTTCCCTTATAACTTGTTCTTACTTTACCACTTATCTTAAGGTGAAGCTGGCTTATCCTGTTCAATTGCACTATCTTGGATATGATCTCTGTATGTAAGTAGGTGCAGCGTATTAAAGTGAGGAGTTTTCAGCGTTTGAGATAGTAGGGTTCTGCAAATTAAATCGATCGCCTTGGGGAAGGTGGTCCATTTCATGGATGAAAATCGTTCCTAGCATTGCATTGTGCCTATTGAGTTGTCCTGCTTATTCACAGTGATAAAGGACTCGGTGGCAAGAAACGCACCAGTATTTCGGTTTTCATCATGCAGCGGAATCACTGGAGAGGATTTCTTGGTTCCACTCTCGCAATTCATGTCCATTTTGCCTCTACATGCATGGAATGGGTCGGCTGAACGCCCCTTCCTCTGTGAAAGAACATCCAAATGTTATGTTGTTGGGGTTCTCCCTTTCTTTCGGCGCTATGCTGGAATTCAACTTCTAATGGTATCATAAGTTGCTACAGTTTGCATTGCAGTTAAATAATTATATTAAAACCATGGCTCAATTCAGAGAATGGTAAAGTATTTAGAATTCTTAACGAGATCACAATGCGGAGCTTAAAGTGGCAAAAGTCGAGAGTTGGGTACATAAAATACTGTTTGCTTTTCTTTTT